>BMAW01055817.1:134471-153575 GCA_019974015.1 Nephila pilipes
TTTTTCGATATCTACGCTACCATTTGTGAATATGTCGAGAAAACTCACTTTGAGAAAAATCAAAAAAAAACTTTCAAATGCAATTAAAAATTAATTACCGAGTAAAATTAAAATCCTTGTAACTTTAGTTCTAAATAAGTTATAAGCAAAAACTCAAATATTATTAGAAAGAAAAAAGTTTAAATTTTTAAACTGACATTAAAATTAGAAAATCGAAAATTTTGGCAAAAATGACGTTTTAAAGGTGTATGGATTCCTTAAGTTTAAAAATTAATAACTTACGTTTTCATTCAAAATTTAAAAAAATTAAATGTAATAACAATACTTGTAAGTTCAACAATTTAAGAATGGAATTAAAATTTAATATGTAAATTAGTTTTTAAAAACGGAACTTTAATTAAATTGATATATAAATTTATTACAACATTATAATGCCTTTAAATTAATCACTACTGAAAATTCAATTTCAAATAAAATTTTGTATTTTTAAGTAGTTTTATTGTGATTTTTCTTGCAAATTTTTTAAATTTATTTTTTTCCAGTTTACGATGCTATTTTATAGAGTTACTTCAATTTTAGTCTATATCCTATATTCCGTATCTCTGGAAAATGTTTTTATTTATTGCATATACCCAAAATATAAATTGCTGCAATACATTTCTGACAATGGAATATAATACTTCATATACTTCCGTAAATCCTTCATTATAGACCATTTCTATTCCAAACGTTTGTTTCTAAATATGGCTACTCATTAAAACCGCCATCACGAAAAAAGTAATAGTAATATAAATCAAAATATCACAGTCTTGGCAATTTTCTTATCTTCCAGATGCGCCAATAATAAGCCAAATGGTGATAGACGCGGCTATATATCGCGCCTAAGGAGCAAATATACATTCCGATCTAGAAGTAGTACGCAGTCGCTCCTAGTAGCTTACTATATACATCAGAACTCTGATGCAGGAGCTAGAACGCTCCTGCATTATCGAAAGAGTAAGCCAAATTATATAATTAGAGGGCGCGTACTTAGGTATTAGATGTAGTAGGCGTCTGAGAATATGTTCGTATATAATGAAATCGATGATTGTAGGGTAACAGGGTAAAAAACCGCGTTCCGCTGGTTTCGGTTTTCGGGATAATCTGAAAAATGGGCTTGGCGATTTAAACGCTTAATCATATTTATATTGAGCGATTTTAAACGAATAAATTTATCCCTTTATTATTCTCGCTTTAATGGTCTTCAAAATGATACTCAGTTACGACGGTGACCTTTTATTTTTACTGTGGATTAGAGGAGAAAATGTTAAGGTGTTCCATTGTGTATTCAGTACACGGACGGTAATGTGCGATATTAAATAAAACGTCGGTTAAATCTCCGACGCATAAAATTCAAATTATACAGCTATTTCCTACCTTAGTGAGACTGAAATTAATTTCGGATGTAATTTCCCTTATTTTGAGAGATTATATCGTAGAACAATGTTGTTCGATAACTATGGTTCTTAATTCGACACAACACCTCCTATTTAACTGCGAGAATTTTTTGTTGGAAAAGCTACTTTTTTTTTATTAAAAATAAAAAGGCACAACTATTCTGAAGTTTATATCTAAAACTTGTAGTTGGAAATATTTTGTGTTCTACGACATACAGATTATTGTTTGATTCCACAGAATCATAATTTTAAAATCGTTACGTTTGAAAATACCATTACTATTGGGGAATGATTGTGGTTCAAACGGTGATTTCTATCTCCTTAGAATTCCTTAATTTCATATTTTAATGTTTCTCTCACAGGAAAATAATAACAAAAAAAATTAAATTTTGTGAGAGCTTTTATTATAGCACTATCATTTTAATTTCGATCCCTGCGCGAATAGCTAATGTGTATTTTAAGTACCTCATTAAATGGAACGTTGCATCATATAACATGTTATTTGTTACATTCTGTTGAGAGCTATT
This sequence comes from Nephila pilipes, assembly GCA_019974015.1. Lineage (NCBI taxonomy): Eukaryota > Metazoa > Arthropoda > Arachnida > Araneae > Nephilidae > Nephila > Nephila pilipes. The sequence goes on from BMAW01055817.1 coordinate 136,435, forward strand.
TAATCAAAAATAAATTACACGCTTGTACGATGCAACATCCTCTATATTTGAATATTACTTCTGTTTCTTTTATTTCGCTGCTTATGTTTGAAATTTTCCGCAATTGAGATATGTGACTGTTTCGTCCCACTCTGTACACATCATTACTACTTCTTCAGCACTTCAAGGACATCTAAGATTACCTTGTAAAACAAGCCTACTTTAAATTCTCCGAGTCTTCCCAATAGAACTAATTATCCCGCACCAACCGAAAACGGGAAACCAAACCCTTTTTCATCGTCAAACTTCCCAAGTCTCACATGTAAACAGCACGGGTACATTATCATTTTGTCTCCGAAGAATTGAGTATTTGACAGCCAGCAAACCCCTTATATAACACGTCGATACATACTTGAAAGCGTTATTAATGGTCAATGTTTTAATCCGCAGCAGAAACACGCAGAATGACCTTACCACGTGATTCCGAGTCGAGTTTGGGTTCAACCTCATGTATTATACATTTGCTGATGTTATTAATTACCATTCAATATAAGTAGCGATTAAGAAAGCAAGAAAACATCCCAGGTAACTAACCGTCTGGGAAAGCTTAAGAGACGCGATTGGCACCGATATATATTTAATGATTCCTCTTTTTGTGAATGAGGTGATAGCGTCGACTTCGGTATGGCATATCCCCCACGGCCCAATCCAATTCTTCGGATACCTGCAGATTGGTTGGGTCTGGCCTATGATAATAATTAAGGACCTAATCGGCCTTTCGCATCAGCAATTACTCTATGGGCTCTTTTGAGTAATGGGTGTCAAACATGGTGCCTGGACCAGGTGTGCTAGAGGGGTGCTTGATTGCTCCATTTATAATGATTGGGGAAAAGCGGGTTTCGGATGCGTTTCGTTATCTGGCTAAAAGGATCATCCGACAGATGATGTATATCGGTTGGGGGTGGTTTGGAGGATCGGGGGATGCGGTTACAGTGAGGAAATCTTTCGGTGCATCGATCGTTTTGTCGATAAATTATTGGCTTTTGGAGCAATCGTGATGTGATCGCTCTTTGACTGTTTAGGATGTCGTGCTGTTGTTGAGAGGTGATACTACATCGACGTTTCGTGTTTGGTTTTTTCTGTTTTGTTTCGGATGAGTGACTTAGGGAAACAGTGGTATAACTCGCAGGTCTTCATAAAATCTCTTGTTGACTTGAAATGGTGCTTAGGTTTTAGATATAATTGTTTATAAAATTTGCAATTGTTAACGAAGTTAAATTTGTAAGCTTCTTCAAAATTTCTTAATAAACAGTTTTAATGTTAGGTAAAATATATCTATTATAATCCATTGCATTATTTCATTATACATTTCATTGCTCATTATTACATTTTCGAATAATTTTGAATAATCTTGATTAATTTATTTATGTTTTATAAAATAATTCTAATATAGTTCCATAGAGTTTTAGTTTGTACTTTCATTTAGACTATAAATTATGAATCATATTTTGGTTTTTAAAATAACCATTGCTCATATAATAGTACTAAATAGACCTAACTATATCTCTAGAATATTTCTATTTCTAATCAAGATTTAGTACTTTTTTTCATTCTAGAATTTATCTTATCTCATGTCATAATTGAATTATATCTCTAAAATTGATAACCAGAAACACAAGCAATAATTAGAAAAGTCAATTATTACAACCTTTATAATTACAACGTAAACTAAGAACTGAAATTTATGAAAGATAATAATTTAAATAACAATTTTCACGAGTTGAAAAATTTAGTGTTAAACAGTTCATAACATTCAACACTGCCGGAAAACAATCAAGAAATATTTATAATAAACAGTTGAAATGTGGAGGTTAAGTGTAACAGTTTTCATTCAAAAGAAAACGTTTTACTAAAGTTACCAAAACAAATATTCTTTCGCATTAAATGTATTACGTTTTTCATTTCTCTGAAGAAAATATTATGTTAGGTAATAATAATATAATTCAGACGTTTGATCTAAATATATCAAGTTTGACAATAAGTTTAGAACTCTTATTAACTTTTAAGTGGCTGTGTTAATAATAAGCATATAACTGAAAAAAGTGCGTTGCGTTCTTTAATTTTCAACAACTTTCATCTGCAAAAGTTTTTTTAAACTATTTGAATGAGGAGTTTCAGTTTTCAAATTTGTAACGAAAGGAAGAAATTAATAAAAAATTAACGGGAATATTTTGTGAATTCTCGATTTGTCTAGAAAGATTTAAGAGTATATCAAATATGACTTAAACATTATCCAAATTATAAGAAATTCTTTATGATTTGTAAAACGTGATTGTTTTAAACAGCATCATCATTAATTTAAGTATTTGATGTTTCAAAATTTTAATTACAGGGAAACTATGATCTAAAAAACACATAAAAATGCAATTTTCTAAAAAATACACAATTTGGAAGAGAATAAACTCTGAAAAAAATAACATATTTCTATATAACTGCATTTAAAGACTTTTCGTATAAAAAATATTACATATCCAAAAAGTGAAAATCTTTAAACGAAATCTTTAGTTTTGTCGAATTGACTCTCTACCTGATTATTATCTTTGTTTTTAATAGTTTTGTAGTTGCGAATGGCAACAGTTAAGTTTTTGTTTTTATTCTCATTAATGTATGCAGAAAGTGGCTTTTGAGTGATATTTTTATATTTTTTTAGAGAAATTAGTGAGTAATTTTACGCCATTTTTGCTTTAAAGAGTCGTCTTGTGGAGAATAAACGTTTGTGTTTATGCGAAAGAAGAGATCAATCATTTCGTAAATGACAACATAAACAGCAAATATTTTATATTCTTCTGATTTTGATATTCCAAACGGAACAAGTTTTTTTTTTTTTTTTCGAAAATGACTCATGAATGGAGCGTAAATAAATCCATTAATAAGCAAGATTATACCTTTTACATGCAAATTTGTAATTCTGTTTTGAGATTTATTTGATTTTTTTTCTTCAGTTAATGCTTAATATTATATTGTTCCGAGTCCATTCATGTATTTTATCCCTACAGTTCTTGACTGTTAAAATGTTGACATAGATTCATGTCGCCACTTAAATTCTTTGCATTCAATTCGTTCGCTTGCATATTTAAAATAAAATTAACCATCAAAAACGCTAATTAGAACAATTTTTTGAAAGTCAAATAGATTACAGTTGATACTTTATTTCTTAAAAATGTTCATACATATTTATTAAGTTATTTTGAAACCAGTGAAAAATCTACGGTTTAAATATCGTATAAAGGTAAAAGTTTGTTACGCCCAAGCAGTAAAAAATTGTCACGTTTCTCGAATGCTATTGGATTGTCTTTGTCAGTGTTCAGAGAAATAGCATAGCAAGAGACATATAATTAAATAAATAACAAAAGGAAAATATTTAAGGTTTAATGCTTATTATCGGATAAGATATAGAGCAGCACCTGATTATAGTAATTACAGAATCTTCTTTCTCTGCTGTAAGCATTTGAATTTTTCATAATATATGAAAAAAATCGCATATTTTAATAATAGTGCAGAGTAATTTTTAAAATATTATGTTACTTTTTTTAATTTTCGTTTCCTGTCTGGAATTTTTTTTTAAAAAATTCGAAAAATTAATGTCTTATTTCGAAGCGTTTCTTTTTTTAAACTTTAAGGCTTGGCGCTTGTTTTTTGTATAGTTATAGAAACAGTTGTAATGACAAACTTAATAATTTTGAGTATTTATTTTGCGTACATAAAAGCATAACTTAAAAAATAAATTTCATTTCATTTTCCTCATCGAAATCCCATACCGTAATCTATATCAGAGAGAAAAAAAAAACATTTTAACCTGAAATGTAAGAACACAAATGCAATCAACATGAAATTTGACAAAAATAATAATCTATTACGACTGAACTCCGAAATTAAATGAATGATAAATTCATTGCAACCTCATGCTGATATCAACCCTAACCCTAACACTCAACCTATCACCTCACAATGAATTAATCAACTCGAAAATTAAAATTCCATTCCATTTCATTAACACCTGAATGAGTCCAATTTCTTTCCCTTTCTGATCTCTGCACCAAATGACAAATGAACAGTGCTTCTTCAAAGATAATACTACGGTGTAAGAGCAAACAGCTCGCACGCCACTAACGCCACCTGGTGCGCAAAGGAATCACACTCTTCGATCACTTTACCCAGCATCCATCTGAAAAGTCTAAAGGTAGGGGGGCAGCCAACAGAAACAACGGGGGACCCAAATGAATATACAGTTCTCCCGATCTGATAACAACAACCGTGTCCTTTGAAGCACGTAGTTGCGATAGCCATTCGATAATTCGTTCCAAGCCCCAGGGTGTACAGATGACTCGGAATCATCAATAACCGAGTGTACATTCTATAAAGTAAATGAATGTTACCGCGGATAGGTGGCTTTCCTCTTTTCGTTTTGTTATTGATGCTGTTTGCTGTAAGGTTGTTTCTCGCAATCGCTGTGTTTCGATTGGAAGGCTGAGATCAATCATCTTCTGCTTATCCCTCATTGTAAAAAACGATCTGGCCACTGTTGCCACCTCTGCAGGAAAATCAACAAGTCCCTGCTATCAATTGAATATTCTCTTCAAAAGGAAGCCGTGTGTTGAATAATGCATATAATGATTTTTTTTCCCCCTTCGTGAAGTAGAATTCGTTTGTAGGGTGATAATTTTGGACGTTTTAGTAAGGGATTGTTTCTCTAAGTTGACCTGCATGTCGTTGCTTAATTTTTGGAACTGGAAAAAGAGTCTAGAAACCTAATTCTGCTTTCTTAATTTTTCTTTTTAACTAAAAGTAGTAGTATTTATTCAAAGGACGTATAATTACTACGCATATAATTAATCATCTATAGAGACTTTATTTCCAACGAAGCTTTTACCTACTTCTGTTATATTTTTATGATCCGTTTATAAAATGTTCGAAATGCATGTGCACATTCATATTCAGACAAGTAGCAAATAATAAGTATATTCTAAATTACATTGCATCATCAAAACGATAAAAAAAATAGAGAGATAATTGTTTTAAGATCTAATTTGAATTAATTCTGACTCATTGCTTCCGTTAAAGATACAAATGTATAATTTCAGCCAAAACTGAAATATCTTGTAATCATCAATAAAATGTTTTTAACTTACTATTATTTTTAATTAATGTTAATTTATCTATAATGTTTTAAACAAACGTCATCGAATTCAGCTTACATTAATATCAATAACAGAAAGAAAATTCTACAGAATTGCAAGCGATTTGAACTAAAAAACTTAATGTCAAAGAATTGCAAGACAATTGCAAAGAAATGAATAAGGTGTGATTCAATACGTATTTCGATGCAGCCGTATTCCAAATCTATATGCTGATAATGAATTTAAAATTGCAATCCTCGGAGAACATTTTATATAATTGTAACAGTGGCAGAACTTCCAGTTCCAGCATCCCAAAATCACAATAAAATTATAATTGCATTGTGTTTTGGATTAAAATCCCATCGTCTCCGATCCCGTCATAAATAATTTTAAAACTTTTGTGCAAATGTTTTCAAAAATTCAGATCACTTGAAATTTTTGGATTCAGTAGGAAAGAAGATATTTGAAATGTAGGCATCAATTAAAATAATAAATTGTTAAGAGCTTGAGCTCTTGCATGGAAGTAATTGAAAGTTTTAGTAAGAACTTCATCTTTTAAATGTGGTCGGTTTAATTTTACTTGATCCTATGGAAATGTTTCATCTTTCTTAATCTATGTTTATTTCCATGTAATAATTTCATTATTTTACTCAAAAATATTTATTAAAAACTTTAAGATAATCTTTACAGTAACGACATTTCAACTAAACTGACTATTAAAATCAAAGTATTGTATTATTAAATGTTTTTTAAATCTTTTAAACTCAGTAGTAAAATATTATTCCAAATATTGACAAAATGTAACAAGTTTTAGTATACATGGAAATGCAAGATTAGAATTGTTTTGATTTTGTTTTCTTACTTTGAAAACCTCGATGCTTATTTTCCTTTAAATACGAATTCGAAACTAAAAAAATAAAAAAGGTGCAGGTTCGCATTTTTAATTTCCTATTAGCTTGTTATTTATTCATAACTGCTGTTACGTTAGTATTATTTTAACGTTTTGTTTATTAGTTTTAATATTTGCGATTAACTAACTCGTTTCTCCATAACAGTTCCTGCTGAATATTTTTCATTGATAAAGATGGATCATTTATGAATGTGATACAAGGTCTAAGAGAAAGAAAGAAAGAAAAAAGTTACATGGAGCTATTTTTTGTTTTTCTCTCAGTCCTCTATAAGACAAAGTTTTACGTCAACTTCTTTTCACCCTTTGAGATCACAGATTACGTCTAAAAAGTTAAAACAAGAAATAAATCAAGATTTTAAGTTATTTTTTGCTCTGTATCCATTCTTATTTATATATAATGAACGTTGAGAAAGACACAGGTCTGGCATTTCAACGACACAAAAGATTCTGCGATAGAACGAGCCACTTAATATTCGACAAACAGCAATATCGTTAGATGTCGAGAGAACATTCAGGTTTTCGAATATTCGAAAAAAGAATATTAATTTCTTGGTCTCATCCTAATTTCTGTGTCGGGGCGGGGATTTTTAGAGGAGGGAGGAAGGGAGGGATGATGTCCACCGGAAACAATGACAAAACAGAAGTTTTGGAATTCCGTGTTCACCAATCAGCGTGCAGTCCCGCTGCGATAACCTCTGAACTAACACGTGATACGTCTTCGCTGATGCTCATTATTTTGTGCTTCTTTTTCTTCTCTTCTTCATTTTTTAACCGCCACTATGAGGAGGGGGAAGCTGAAGATGCGAGCTGTAATTGTAGGTCAAAGCATTGTGCAGAATTGTAGGCGTAGATTAACTATAAAATAGATTATTATATAAAACACGGCGTCTTTTTTAGAAAATTGTGTAATCATTTTATTCAATAAACTGAGAAGGAATTCAAGTTTTAGTTTGTTTTGAATTTCTGGCTGCGGTGGAGAAAAACGAAATATTCGATAAGTATTATAATGTTTCTGTCAACTCATTGTCTGTGGGATTTGGCGTTAAATGATAACTTCCATTAAATGTTCATCTTTATATCACGTTCCATGATTCATAAGTAAATTGCGTCCTTATAGTATTTAATTGTTGAGATATTATTATAGGGCTTAAAATAAGGTTCTATATCATACTCGTATTTATAATCTTTACAGTAACTCTGTTTGTTCTTCAATTCAATACATAATGATGCTAAGGAAATAAAAAAAAAATTAAAGACGGTCTAATGCAATGCTAGATGCAATTGCGAATATTCTTAGAGTTATTTAAACCCGTGTGGTGACTGGGTGTGAAAGAATAGTCCCACTGTAACTTATGCATACCGTAAGAGGCAACTAAAATAGGCATTCAGCGTCTGGGGGTATAGTTGGGCACCCTGCCCCTGGGGATTATATCAGGGGATTGCCTTCTTTAGATAGGAATGGACATTATGACCCCTAGGCACCCTAGTGATCTTTTCTTTTCCTTTAAGGTTTATTGTCTTTGGTAAACACTTGTGACACACAACCGGGATACCTTAGTGATCCTCCTCTATTTTCCATCCTCCTCCTTGTCAACCAATTTTTTAAAATCCTATTTCAATTATTTTACACGTCTAGATGCCAGTTACATTTTATTTGGCTCAGCACGGCTCTATCTGACTCTTGCACTATCAAACCACTTTCCTCACTTATTCAGAGTTGTTTATTCCAAATAGAGGCTAAGGAATGAAGTGAATTAGAAGTTTTTAATTTAAAAATATTTTTTATAATATTTTATGTAATAAAAAATATTTTAATTGATATTTTCTCTAGACTTATATATATAATGTTACACCTTAGATAATGGTATGTTGCCATCGATGAAATGAAATAAATAAATGGCAGTCACACTTAGGTTTCATCAGTGGTTTATTCAATCATGATGATAATACTTTGGGACATTTTTAAAGAGAATTATTTTTATTGTACTGTCCAGCATGACGATAGAACTGCCTTTAGCAGCATAGCTTGCACCACCAGAGAAAGAGCGAAAAAGAGCATGATATTGCGCAGACAGCTTATATAGGTGCTATGAAAAACTTTCGAAAAATTATGTTTAATCGGCACAAAAAAGGGGTTCTTGATGGAGTCTTACGCATTCTACTTGAAAGAGGAAATCGGTATTTTTAAATGTGAAAGAAAAGGTTTAGCGTTAATAAATTGATATAAAAAGAAAGATAAAATTATTTATCATCACTCACTTACACACACACATTTATATATATATACGTAACGTCTTCTTGATTTCATTGTTGGTATCTAGGGATGAAGATAGTTGCCCATTCAATTTTTGTTTATTGGGTTATCAAGTTCATTTAGTATTTTTAGAAATATTTTGAAAACCTCATGATCTCATGAAGGAAATACAGCGCGTGAAGTGGCGCGATTGATGCAGTAAATATTCGAGTTAGAACGAGACGAACACTTTTACATCATATGGAAGGAAAGGGGGATTCCCCCCTAAACTTTATTTATTCAGCGGTCAAAATTGGTGTTCGAGATATTTCTAATAAAAATAATACACTCAACTCTACAGAGGAAATTATAGTAGTTAAAAATGAAAGTCAAAGTGGTTATAGTTTTGAAAGGCTTGGTATTATATTTAAATACAAAGAAAGAAAGAATAAATTTATCATCAAAAACACACACATATATATATGACCTTAAATTATATAATACGTAAGAGAAATGAATGCAATTGCATTATAATAATGAAAAAAAAAAAATAGAAATGTATACTGATGTTCTTTAATAATAACATAATTCATTATGAGAAATTAATAACTTATCATGAGAAAATGAAAGTTTCTAAAATAATTTTCATGCCTATAATAAATGGTAGTTTAATAATGCTGAAATAGTTTTCTGCAGTTCTTTAGTTCTCTAAATAAAATCATCGTTCATTAAATGTTGTTTCAGCATTTCTAGAACAACTGATTTGCTAAGATAACTGAATCAATATTTCAATAGGTTTGTTATTTTTTTTTTATGTGAATGCTGAAAGTTCAGTATAATAATGAGTAAATATTGTAAAAAAATTTATCTGCTTAAAAACTTAAACTTAGTCCATAAAGAATAAGACTTTTATTGTTTGTCATTTGAATGAGATGTCGTAGGGTTACGGATGCTTGGTTTTTAGAGTTTCGGACTTTAATCCTAAGAGTCGTGAATTCAGGTTTTGTCCTAGCAGAGATCGTTGTCTTGAGCAGCGATACTCAAACTTTTTGAAATCTGGCAATTCTAAACTCTGACATTAGAGCTTCAGCGGAACTTTTACTATACTATAACAGTTCCTAACTAGGGATACACGTACCAAAAAATGTACTCGAGAAGCCATTAAGGGGAACGCGAAATGAAAACAGCAATGGCGGTTACCCAGCCAAAAAAAAGAAGAAAAAGTATTTATATATATATATATATGTAAATTATTGAAAATTGGTAGAAGTCTTTATTAATATTATCAGTTGAAACATATTGATCTCCTATCAATGAGAAAGGGGTTATGTTCTCTGGAAGGATCGCCTTATCCTTCACCCAGCCGCGCCACATAAGAGGATTTAGGGTTTGCATCCGCTGGGACAAAGATAATTTTCATAAAAAAATATTTAATCAAATTAAAGGCAGCTCCGGAATTGATATTGTATTTATCACCTTATGAGCATTTTGAATATTTATTTATCAACTTTGTAATTCAAAATAGAGTCCCAAATATCCTGTTAAATTTTCCTCTCCCCCCCCTCCCCAATTTTTGTGTTAATTTGCTTACTTAGAAAACAAAAAAAAAAAAAAGATCTACTTAATGAAAAAAATTGACTATATATATTTTCTTTAATTCAATATAAATCTTTTTTTGGAGAAGTTTTCGGAATCTCTATTGGACGAAACAGATGGAGGGGGAGGGGCTGGAAGGTTCAGGAATCGTATGGCGGGTACTTTGTATAAACGGGGTTGAACACCCTTGCTATTTATTTTATGAAAATAAATGGTCGCGTTAGTCGAGGAGTCATAGTTTTGAGTTCCCGGCGTTGTCTTCATCAAGTCATGGGTACGAGTCTTGATATCATTAAAGATCCACCATGTAAACAGTGTTGATGCGCGTTAAATATGACGAGTTTCCAAGACATGTTGCGTGACATGGTATTTTAGAAAATGGAGTGCTATCTTAGGTGTCCTCCTCGGTTTTTGAGCGTAGCTTTTAACAAAAGTTTAAAATATCGATATCGATTGATATTCATTTAAAATTCAATTTAGATTACGATACCGATGGTCTAGTAAATAAATAATTATTCACAGCAATTAGGTACGCACAAAGTTTACCATAACATAGGTGTAACTAAAAAGGGAGCCATATTGCTCATTACAATCCTATCTGCTATCCAAGGGCTATTGGCGAAGGACCTCGAATTTCGAGCCACGCTCAAAAACTGTAGATGACATCTAAGATGCTACCAAGTAACCACTTCACACCAAAATGTTATCAACACCGCTACACATCGGGTCTTTAATGACATGAAAACTCGTACTCACTACTCGATGAAAACGATGCCGGGAGCTCAAAACCATGCCTCTTCGGCTCAATGCGGCCAGATCTTTTCGCAAAATAGATAGTAAAGATACAGGGGTTGGACAAAAATATGGAAACACCTTTTAAAAAACATGTTTCTATGCTTAATATGGTGTAGGAAACCCGTTGGCATCCAAAACAGCTTGCAGTCTTCTCGGAATGGATAAATATAGTTCCTGTATGTGTGCCAAGGGAATATTATACCATTCTTCCTGCAAAACGGTGGCAAGTTCAGATAACGATGTTGGCGGTGGATAACGAGAACGCACTTTCCGTTCCAATGTAGACCACAAAGGTTTGATAATATTCAGGTCTGGTGACTGTGGTGGCCAGAGGAGATGGGACAAATCCTCCTCGTGCTCAGAAAACCAGTCCTGGACAATGTGAGCTGTTGAACAGGGGCTTTGTCGTCTTGGAAGACACCATCACCATCGGGGAACAAAGTGTGTACCATGGGATGAACTTGATCTGAAAAATGTTCACATAAGTCATGGCAGTCATGTGCCCTGACACAGTTATCATGGGGCCAGCAGAGAACCACGATATGGCTGCCCAAACCATAACAGAACCCCCGCCATGTTTCACTCTTGGCAACAAGCAGTCTGTATTATAGGCTTGAGATGGCGTTCTCCAGACGTAAACTCGGCCAGAAGTGGGAAACAATGTGAAAGAAGACTCGTCAGACCATATTACACGCTTCCACTGCCCTATAGTCCAGGCTTTATGACTTAAACGCCACCTTTTCCTGTTACGGGCATTAGCATCACTGATGAGTGGCTTCTCAATTGCAGCACGGCCAGAAATTCCCTGTTTATGAAGCTCCCTTCTAATTGTTTTGGTACTCACAGGGTTCTGTAACACAACATTCATTTCAGCAGTAACTTTTGCAGCTGTGGTCTTCTTATTTTTCGTCACAATTGCCCTTAATGATCGTCTGTCACGATCACTCAGCACACACTTTCGTCCGCGCTGTGATTTAGCAGATGATGTTTTTCCGCTTTTCAAATATGCGGAATAAATCTTCGATACAGTACCTCTTGAAACACGAAACACCTCGGCTACCTTGCTTACGGAAGCACCTACCATACGTGCTCCAACAAGTTGCCCCCGTTCGAAGTCTGTTAACTCTGACATAATGCAATGACAACCTCACATAACAGTACTCCGACAACAACTGAAATGTTTAGCACATTTACGAAGTTGTATAGGTGGCGTTAGTAGTCAAAAATGCCAGCGCCACCTACATATTTTATTAAAATCAATCTTTCTTTTCAAACATGCATTTTACAAGGTGTTTCCATATTTTTGTCCACCCCCTGTAGATGTGTACGTAAAAGATCTGAAACTACGATACTTTAAAAAAAAGAGAGAGAGAGAGAGTAGAATTCAAGAAATATAGCAACAGAAAGCACTTTATTATTTTGAAATGTTTTTATTACCGTAATCAGGTATCAAAATTTAGAAACTAACACAATGCTGCTAGCCTCCTTTTTCTTATCTTTGCGTGGTTCTAGCTGATAGGATAGTTAACTTTTCAAATAGTATCCGAAGATGTAACATTTTCCCGAAAGAGATTGTGAATGTACATTTTATGGAATAATAGCTTTGGTGTTTGAAATCTTTAATAATTGTATAATTGCCAAATTAAAAAATAAGAATGAAAAAGAATAAAAAGCTGATTATGATTCATAAGTAGATTAAGTAATGGAAAATTCTTCTGCAAGTCTTTAATGTGAAGATTAAGATATAGAAACGATGCTTCTGATTGGAATTTCTTTTTCTGTTACTAGAAGTTGTTTATTTTAACAAAAGAAGAAGAAAAAATTTACTAGCCCATTAAAAATACCCAAAAGCTCGTGATTTAAATAAAGCAGTCAATCAATTATTATTGTTAAAATAATCATTGTCTAGTAATGGTAGTCTGCATTTAATTAATTTAATTTTTAAATAATACTTCCATATAAATTATTTTTAGTAATTTTTTTAACTAGATTTTAAAGTTAAGACCAGGTTTTTGATCTTAAATTTTTGCGATAATAATATTTTTATTGTTCATTAATTTAACATTTTCCAAAAATAAAATTGAAGTCAAATAACATATGAAGCGCAGAAAATATTTTCAAAATCCTATAATGAAATGCGCAAAATGTCAAATATACTTATTTTCGTTCAACTTGAAATATGAATACTGTACACAAACATATACACAATTTATGAAAGTAATCTATGGTAAGAAAAGATCAATGAAATAGTTCATGATTCAACAACTGTTTAGAAAAATGTAGATAACTCTTTTTCTGTGTACAAGAATTTTTATAATTGGGAATATAGAACGCATAAGATTTTTAGTAATATTACTTGTTCTAACATGAAGTCAGCTTAACTAAAGCTGTTGTTGGAGAAATTTCTTCCATTTCGCGTGATTAAATTACGAAATTTATGTTAAAATATTCTTAAGAAAATTTATACATGACAAAAATTTTGATGCATAATTTCTTTCATAGAGAATTAGCTAATTACTTTTTGAAAATTGCTTATCTAACTTTATAATGAATATTAATGATAAATTTATTTAATTCATTTATCATTCAATTTTTCAACGCCATCAATCAAAAACCCCAACCGTCACGAATATCCTGTGAAAAATAGAATGTCAGAATTTTTATTTAAATTATTTACCATTTTCACCATTCGTTTTCCTCCACGAGGAACATTTGTTAATAAATACTTTTTAAGCCATAATAAAAGGTGCTTCGAGACCATTTGTCATAGACGCAATCGCTTCCAGTTGCTTAAAATATCATTATTCTTCCAGCGGGTTATAACTAACAAAGAAAAGAAGTCAAATCCTATACCTTTGAAATGTATATTGTTTTTCTAATTGAAAACTTAACTTGTCAGACCAAACGTGGTCAATTCTTTTCAACACCGTGAGGTTAGACGCGTCTTTTTCAATTGAAACAGTTTAAAATCTAGCAGCAAATTACTCATTCTGGCTCCACCTATCGAAAACAAGGCACATCAACATCAACCGTTCTCTCTTTTTTCAAACGAACCAGTCATACATACTTTAAACAAACGTCAAGTTTCTAAAGGCAAGATGAAAGTTTTCTATTGCGGAGGTCAAATCTATGTCTTCTTTCGAGTTTTGGAAGAGGATTGAAGAAGCCCTTGTTTCGGATTGCTTTCATTTCAAGAAGAAATGTTTTTCTTCTTTTCTTTTTTTGGGTAGAGAATGGCTTTATTTTTTACCGGAAACCGTGAATCGAATGGATAATTTGTTTTACTGTACTTTTCTGCGAGGGATGTTATCTGGAGCGGTCATAGGTGTAATTGGAAACCTCAAAAAATCCATGAGAAATATGGAGCTGGAAGTAAAGCGGACGAAAACGCAGATATGGATTTCCTTTTTCCCGCAATGACAGCTCAATTATTGGCTGATGAATGTGGTTCTTTCTTAAGCTGAATTCACGAATAACTCGAGAAATTGTTCTTGTTAGAAAGAAAATTTGATTGAATGCACATCTATACATTTTCCAATTACATTTCATTGACTAAGAGATAAAAATCATCAAAATTATTGTTAACGTTTCTTTTGTCAATGACAATGCTACAAATGCGCTAAATATAAGTCAGCTTATTTGGTTTCAAATTATGTCAAATGGATTTAAATCATAAGAAAAAATAGTTTTAAAGAAATAAACATGATAAATTTTAAAATGTAATTCGTATTATTTCTTAAATCTGTGTTATATTCAATGATCAAGAGAAGATTAAAACTGCTTTTAAAAATAATTTAATATCATTTTCTTAATCTTTGAAGAAGTTTTGTTTGTAAAATGTCTGCATATATATTGTTTCATCTAACTTGTGTTTAAGAGATGCTAGATGGAAATATATTTTCCCTAAATTATACTTTATTTCTCCCCCAAATGACATTATTTTACATATTTTTCAGTAAGACAGCTTTCCCAAAACAAAATAATGATTCAACTATTCAGTTACTGAAACAGGTTCCATTACAAATATATCTTAAGACCGAAGAGTGTGCGCTGAGATTAATATCAGTTTTCGATACATATTGTTGTGTTTTTATTTAACACTTAAATTTATTAAAAACAAGCATCGTCGGCTTTAACTTATCTGCATTCAACAAAACTCATAAGAATTTTTCAACAAAACATCAACCAAATTTTGGACAATTAGGCTGCTAATACGACTACATTCCTCAAAGAAATATAATCTTTAAAGAATTTCTTTTCAAAATTGCTTGACTGAATCCGTATAATATTTTTATTTTGTTCATATTTTGAATAACATTGTGTTTTGTTTCTTAACTCAATGAGAGAAATGAAATAAAAAAATGATGCGAAACAAATTATTTTGGACATTGATTAATTTAAGTCCAATAATAAATTTATAAAAAGAAATTTAATTCATTAATTGCTTTTAGACATTAAGTACTTTGAGTGTACCATGTTTCGTAGTTATATTTTATTTAGCATAAGAACCGCGTGCGACCCGTAAGCTGCACTATACTCACACACACACACACACACACACACACATATATATATATATATGGAAACACTTATGACTTGATTGTAGCTTATTCTAACAAATATAAGACATGAGGATTATTTTCTTGAGAAGAAACTTGACCATTTTGTAATATTACATGTTTCATTTTTGTTGATAACGATTTACACACATAAGTCATACACATAGAAGCAAAGCACTACGAAGCGAATAGCACGCGAGCGGAAAGAGCAATTACGGGTATCATTTGAAAAACGGGAAAAAAGGAAATTTCGAGTGTTTTTCGATTTCAAACCTTTGAAAGAGCAAACGAAAATATTACTGGTTTGGACTCTGCATGCTAATTTATTAAATCCAGTCATGCCTTTGTTTTGCATTCTCGGTTTGACGATGCACCAACTGCAGCTATTTGATAACTTCCGCTAGGAGGGTATTTAATAATAGCTTTATAGTTAGTGCAACGTCTGAAATGGGCTATATATATATATAAGGATGTTTCGAAACTCATGGGCAAATATTTAACAGGGGATAGAAAACAACTAAATAAGCAATTTTCACCATACAATTCACAGGCGGAGAGAAATTGGTGAACCGCTATACGGCGCTGTAATGGAAAGCAGAAAGAGCGAGTTTTCTTACACATCGTTATTTCTCTCTTAGATTTCAAAAGAAATAGCCGAAAACTCGCTTTTTAGGCTTTCAATTACAGGGTCATCTGGAAGTTCACCACTTGCTCTCGGCCTGTACATTGTACGCTGAAAATTGTTTGTTTGAATGTTGCCTATCATCCCTTATATTTTTGGCCGTGAGTTTTTCGAAACACCCTTTATATATATATATATATATATATCGAAATATATATATATATATAAAGGGTGTTTCTGAAATATATATAATATATATATATATATATATATATATATATATATATATATATATATATATATATATATATATATATATAATACACTGGTTATCATAAATTAAGGAAAATTCACAAAAATCGCGATAACTCAAGAAATTACACATGGAATTTTATGAAACTTACCCACAATATACAACACATAGTAAGGTATTAAACAACATAAAAAGAAATTATCAGACATTAATAGTAGTATAGAAATTAGCACATGTATAAAATAAACAAATTGGAAGTATCGGTTTGCAATAGAAAAAGTACCTTTAATATGGAATATGATTGCCTCTAGAAGCAATACAGCACAAACAGCGATGTGTGATGCTTTCAATTATGCGGTCTATCAGTTCAATAGGAAGTGAGAGCCATTGCTCTTGTAAAGCAGATGCAAGCGCGGCAAGGGTCTGAGGGGGCGGATTGATGGCAGATACACGCCTCCCTAGAGCATCCCAAACGTGCTCGATAGGATTCAAGTCCGGGGATCGAGCTGGCCACTCCATGCGCGTAATTGTTTCCTGTTGAAGATAATCATCAACAATGCGAGCTCTGTGTGGTCTTGCATTATCGTCCTGTAACAGGAAGCAATCACCAATCGCCCCGGCATATGGGCGCACATAAGCATCAAGGATGTTGTCTCGATAAACCTGAGCATTCACGGTTCCCCTTGGAAAGACATGGAGGTCTGTGCGCCCTCCTAAGGATATGCCTCCCCAAACACAGACACTGCCTCTTCCGTATGCATCTCTTTCACGGATGTTTGATGGATGATAACGGGTCCCAGGTTCTCTCCATATCAAATAACGTCTACTGTCACTTTCTAGACTAAACCTGGACTCATCCGTAAAGAGAACAGGCCTCCATTGATCTGACGTCCAGTGGACATGTTGTCGGGCCCACTGCAAACGGTCTCTCCTATGGCGTGATGTGAGCGGCACGCAAATGGCTGGTCGTCTCGCATACAGACCACCTTCGTGGAGCCTTCTGCGCACAGTTGACGT
>BMAW01055817.1:162315-187198 GCA_019974015.1 Nephila pilipes
ATATATATATATATATATATATATATATATATATATATATATATATACAGTATCAGAAAATAATTGGGGGAGAGGTCATATCGTTATTGCTCTGACAGAAGCAATTTCTTTAGTTCATAATTACCATTTGATAAGAAGTAAAGAATACGATAAAGGAATCTTATTTCACCTATTTAAAAATTTTCAAGTACTGATATAATTCTATCTAGATATAGAAATTTAAAAAAATTAAGATCATTTAAGAAAAATATTAAGATACAATGAGAATAAAAAAAGTAAATTTTTTTGGGGGGAGAGGGCATTTCTTAGAGGTGCACCCCCACACCTCTCCTCTCTTCATCTACAAACACTGAACAAGAGGCACTTTTTCAGACGCAGTAAAGACTTTTCTATTCTTTTCTCGGAAATCGGCTTAGTTAAAATCCTTTTTTCTCTTCGTGATGAAAAGAAATTTAAACATGAAGAGAAAAAAAAGTTCTCATGTTTAAAATTTAGAATATCTTCACATAATAGTTCATAGTAAAAAAATTATCCTAAAATATTTCAGTTTCAAGAAAAGGCACTGGGGGCTCATATGTCCCTTTGCACACTCCCTGGGTGAGTCATTGGTAAATATATTCTCCTCTTCGTCTTCGATATGCATATATGGATTCGCCCTCAATGTTTATCAGATTAATACTATCGTCAAATATCAAATATTATACTTTTGGTTTAAAAAAATTCGAGTTTATCAATTTCTATAAAGTCTTCATCCGTGTTGCTTATTTTTGTAAATAACTTGGTGGATTTTGATTGTCTTGACATTTTTTGAGAGTAAGGTCTGACACTTATGTAATGGTGTAGTAATAAATGTTTTAGTTCTTACTATAGTTTCATACAAAACCTATATGTTGAAATTATAGACACTTCATTGAAATTTTAATTCCCATTTATTTTCATTTGAATTTACTATGTGACAATCCTTATAGAAGTACAGAGAAAATTGATAAAATATGTGCGGGATATATATATATATATATATATATATATATATATATATATATATATATATATATATATAAACCACGTTCATGCAAAAATGATATTATAGTTGAATTTTCTTGTTCAAAGTTTGCAACAGGTTCAAATGACCATACCAAGTACTATATTATGCGTACAGTACTTGGTCATTTGTTGTTTCATTAGCTTTTAACACAGATTAAAACTGCCAAAAATTTACTCACATTTAAAAATTATAAATACCCATTATATATCAAAAATGTCTTTTGCTCAGTTTGATAAAGTGTTACATTTTTGAGGTTATGAATAATCCATTTAAATGACGATACAAAACAATTATTTGTAACTGATGCAAATAGTGTTATTCACTTGCTATTACTGAGAACTTTATATTTAGTTTTATTTTAAAACAAAAAAAATTTCAAATGAGTCCTTTTGAAAATATTTAATTAACTTCATTGTGAAGATTTTCTGTAATTTAAATTGAAAATTATTTTCGCACAAAATTTAAATATCAACGAATGAAAATTGCTTAGAGAGATTTTATTAATTTTTGAAGAATTAAATTTATATTCTAGCACCATGAAAAAACACACACCTTTTTTAAGTATTGAGCAATATGAGATTTCTGAAAAGTATTGAGGAATATTTTTATGTGTATTCCTCCTTTACCTTTATCGCATAGTACTTTTCTTTTATATAACAACAATTATAATAATTATTCAGCTTGCTCATAAAATTTAAAAATAAAAGTAAGCATATCATATTTCATAATTTTCTGAAAAGCTGCAAAACAGAGATTCGGCATTTTTTTTTTCAGTATGTGTGTTTCTCGCATCATAAAATATTCTGATATCATATGCTCATGCCTTCATTGGCATCATTTGGCGAGACAACATTATTTATAGACTAGCAGTCGCTTTATATCTTCGAATCGGCAACCCAGTTGATAGATACGATATCCTTAATAGCACGGGAGGAGGAATCCGAAAGATTTCGTTCCTCCCTTCTGCCCCTTTTCCACCAAGGATGGTGAGTACGTCCAATTCCTCTTCGCACATTGATGGTAATCACAACCACGGTTTTCTTTTCCTCTTACCTCCTGCCTACTTCATTTGGGTAATTCTGACGTCATAGCAGTTGCATCTCATTCACAGCAGCGACTTACAAGATTAAATACTTTTTTTTCTGAAGTCGATCGTTTTATTAGGAATGTTAATTGAAATCAACGTAAGAATTAGTAAACTCTGAGAAATTAATGACCCTGACAGTGATTGAACGTAGTTTTAAAAAATATTGAGTAGTTCTAATTTTTTTCATTTGTGTGTGTGTGTGTTTTTTTTTATTTACTGGGTTATATTATGGTTAATGTTTATAGAATGGACTTGCATGTAAATTGCAACGGACAAAAATTTAGAATAGATTTGGATAACGAATTGGAATTAAAGAAAGAAATCAAATAAAAATTATATTCATCTGCAACGAATATTCTTATTAGCAAGCTTTCGATCCAACTATTCAAGTTTTCCGTTCTGAAATAATAATGGCAAAATATGCTTGTTAATGAATTTCAAACGCAAAGAAGTTGCTCAATTTTCCATCAAAAATGTCAAAAACAAAAAACAAATATATCCCTAACAAGTAATATAAAAAAATAATTTTAAATCAATTCCTTATTTACAAATATAACAAGAGAAATAAAAAAAAAATTTAATTCCTACTTAAGTCAACAAAGAAATTTTTTATTTTAGTTACTTCTTATTAAATAATTACAATTAATATAAATATGTATATACTATGACAGAATCATAATATTAAGAGACAAAATAAATTCATCCGGTAAATTAAATGTTTGGAATGCAGTTTAGCCCAACCACCCTTGGCGACAGGAATTATTTGGCGGTATTTTACCAAATGTGGCTACCCTGGTCCACTTCGCGGACTTAACGTTCAGCCAAAAAAAAAAAAAAAAAAAATCGCCAAGTTTGGCAATTTTTGAAATCACTCCAACTGGTTGGGCTAAGCTGCATTTTCCCCAATTAAATTTAATTAATATTTGAAAAACCTGTATTAACATCACGTGTCATCCACTACAAGTTTAAAAAATTGTATTTCAACTTCACTGGATGAATAAAAAGTATTTTATTAACGATTGAAAATTTGAACAAGATATATATAGGGAGAGTGTGAACTAATAGTAGGAATTTAATAAAAAGTGCAATAATGCTTAACAATAAATCTACAAAATCCCCGACTACATTTAAATAATTTTACAAATCTATCTCGCATAAAGACAAATTAGGTCGTTTATAACGCGTGAATTTATACGTTTCAAAAAGCACCCTCTTACTCCTGGTGACTTTTGCCACTTTCCACGTCTCCCTCAATAGAAAATGTCCTGCTCATTCCTTAATTTATCTGCAAACATTTATCACATCTCAATACGCTGTGTCCATTCAGCTTACAATGCCGGAACGAAAAGAAGAAAAAAAAAAAAAGCCCCCAAAAAAAAAAAGCAATAAGAATAAAAGGTAAGAAGAATGAGGTGAGGGAATAGTGAGGGCTATTTAGATATCGGACGAATCGTCGAGTATCGGTTGATTTAAAACCTTCAGACATGACACAAAAGGTCTAAGAAAAATGTGGCGAAAAAGAGAAAGCGTCACGAGAGGGATATAAATAAAAGAATGCGATTCGGAATGGATAAGTTTTCTGTGTTTCCGCAGAAGATTTATCTGGCAAATGAGAAGGAGGCACAAATTGTTGTTCTTCTGTTCCTCCATTCGCTCCGTCTTGTTCGGGTGCTTTGTTCGGAGAGTAATTCCTCAATTTGATATCTTAATCCGGTTGAATAATGTCGGTGAAAATTGGCAATTTATGAGAGGGCTAGTTACGTTTCTCTCCCCCCCCCCATCATTTATTTCAAGTTAAATCAAACTTCGCTTTTGGGTAAAATTTAGTTAAAATACCATCGCGCGTTTGATCAGTTATGGTGAAGCAGAGTCGTATTGTCTGTAAGACTAATTAGACTGAAAATTGAGGACTTTAATCACTGAGGGTTCATAAATTCTTTTTTTTTTGTATATTCTCTCACATTATTTTTATAAAATATTCGTATATATATACATACATATATACACACACATATATATATATATATACATATACACACATACACACACACACACACACACACATATATATATATATATATACATACAATATACACACACACATACACACACACACACACACACACACACACATATATATATATATATATATATATACATCAAGGTATTGAATAACTTTTTAAACCTGTTTGAGAAGAGTTTGAAGCCCTTATACATTAACTTAAAGCCCTGCTCGAAGAATTCGGTAAAATCGAATTTTGGCTTAGTGGTTAGTTCAGCTGGTTATCACAATCTCCATATAAGATCACATTAAACCTTTCTGGAATCCTAAGATTTGAGGCATTTCTGGATACATAAAGAATTTATAATCTAAACACAATTGTAAATATTTAGGAAAAAGAATTGACCAACAGTGAATTTCTACAATTTTTATAGGTCTGGTCAATCTTATAAATAATATGGCGGAACATTTTTTTTTTCGATTACATACATTTGAAAATTTATTATTTCAGAAAATACGCATTTCTGTTCGAAAATTAAATGACAGAATCCTTAATAACACCCATAAGTAAGTTTGAAATAATAATAATAATTTAAAATAATAATTGAAAAGTATTCTTGTTGATAGTTAAATGCTTGGGCTGCTTCAATTTATATTCAAGCTCTTCAATAGAATTTCATCAACATTATTAACAACATTTGTGAACTTAATTAAAGTGATCGGAAATACCGTAGAATCTCTTTATGGAACGTATACGGTAATTGATAACGGTCAGAACTTGAGGTAGTGACCCTCCTAAATCCCAAAGCTTCCGATAAACTTCTCTGAGCAAAGTTCCAAGACCATCCAGTTAACTTCACCATACATTTACTGATCCATCGATAGTCTTCAAGCATAGTTCATGGATTTTCAATTATTCGAAGCAGTTGATGGATGTCAGGAAAGAGGTTTGTTTATTAATTGTTGTGTCACCTTTTTTGAAAAGAGAAAATCAATCGTATACTTGAGTCTTTTCCAAAGCGTCAATTCTGTAAGTTGTATTCAACATCTGAACTGTTTCACCTGGGTTTTAATCCGAACAAGAAGCGTAATTTCAATAACCGAGTCTTTTTCTGACATCTTTGAATGAGCAGACTGAGTAAAACAACTGCGTTGGAAAAACTCACTACGGGCAAACAAATTCTTCCCGGGTGACTACAGGCAGTCCTGTACTCGCAAAAAGATGCGACGCACGCTCCTGGCGGGAAATTTACGTTATACACAAACTTCAGCCATGGAAGCGTTATTCCGAAAACTTTCGTATCTCTTATGAGCCAAGGGCAACAACAAAACTAATTATTCATTTTTTTTAAAGAAAATTAATCTAATCAAACAATTTCTCATAATCACAGTTTGAGAGATTGATGCAAAACCTATGTAATTGTCTCACATAGATGTTTCTTTTTATGACGATATTATTTACTTTGAATACAGAGTCCAATAACGTTTCGAAGAAAACAACATCAATGTTTACTGTCATTTAAATTATCTTTACTGTCATTTTAATCACTTAATTTGCATCATCGTCATTTTCTTGACATATACATAATACCACGCCCCCAAAATGATTTTCATAGAGAAACTTAATTTTTCGCTTTGCACAACACAGCTTGTAATTTTCCTATACTTAGATTTTGGTTAAGAGTTCGCATGTGATCAAACAATGTTCGAATTTAAACAAAATCAATAGCAGTACAGAAGTGACAATTCGATTATTTCTAGGAACATAAATTGTAAAAATTAAAAGTATTTTGTAACTAATAATTATAATAAACTTTTACCTGTAATTATTCAAATACTGAAAAATGACACTATCCTTCCCCATACATTGTTTTTTGTTTGTTTTGTAAAATAAAATTACATGTTTGTTTTTAAAATTAAAAAAAAAAAAAAAACACACACACACACACAGTCATGGTTGTCATCTTTAACCTATAATTAAGACAGTGTCAAATAGGGCGAATTCGTTTCGGAAGACAGTTTTGGGTGGAGTTCAAGTCCATGTGTCAGTGCTAAAATTTTTGACAATTATATTTACTTTAAAAATGTTAAGTTTCCCATTTAGGTAAGTGCGTGCTTCTAAAGTTCAATCTAACTTTTAAATTTGTCAGTGGCTTTATTTATACTGTCTGGGCTCCTGTCTACTTCTTTTAACATATTATTCACCGACCTTCTAGAAAAAGAAACTGAAATTAATTGAGTTGAATTCATAACAATTGTCATATATTTTTGCAAAAAAGTTATGTGAAAGAGTAGATTTTATTATTTTTTTCTCGAACTTGATTTGTACTGCCACAAAAGCGGACATTATTTAAGCAAATCTAGACATTTATTCGGAGCACAAATAATGTGTATGTTTTAAAGAAACATAATTAATAAAAATAGTCATACTATATAAACATGATATATATTCTTATATTCTGTAATTTCATCATGAAAAAGCAATAACGAAAAAAAAAAAAAAATGAATAGTAAAACCCAACACTTTTTGACAGAAAAACATAAGATATAGCTACGAGTATGGGAAGTATGTTCGTAAGGATAGTTAATACACGAATATTCAAGACGAATGGGGAAAAATTGTTAAAGAAGTGTATTAAATGAAAAGTAATAGTAATTTAGAAGTAAATTTTAAAAGATTGGCATGCTGAGGAGGAAGTTCAGTTCAGAAAAAAAAGGTTTGAGGATGACAGGTTGTGTGTTTGAGGGCATCATATTACTCGTCCTGTCTGTCGTCTATAACGCTATTCTACATATAATGGATTTAAATATCACTCAAGTACAGGCAAGTATATAAAATAATCAATCCTATTTAACTTATATGTTTATTAACTTTTCAAAAAAGGAGGGGGACAGCTTTCAAAAAGTTTACGTTCATTATTCGAGAGATCCAACAAGTTCTTTCACTTATTAAAGAATACGCTAACCGAAATATGATGCGAGTAATTCTTGTAATTGTTCCGACAGCGTTGAGTCCTAATCTTACGGAGTCCGCTTTACACGTCAAAATACTTCCGCGCACATCACACTGACACTCTTCTAGCGACCATGAGCTTAATTATCTTCAAATAAATTCTCTGTCGCTTTTATACGTCTTGTTTGTACTGTACACTCCACTTCCAAAGTTTACTTAATTTATATCATGTTTCATTTGATTGGGAAGAAGCTGGAAACTTAAATATAAAATTATAAAGAAATCCCAGATGTTAGTTGAAAGGACAAAAATTCGCAAAATAGCATCTGTTACGGCTTTATTTTTACTATGTTCTGAATTCATATAAAAAAAATTCAAATTACAATATATATTAATATATACTTTTTTTCCCCCAAGTATCATTTAGAAACATGGAATGCTTTAAGAAAATTTTTCCTTTGATAGCAAATTTTTTTTTTATAGCTACAGAAAATTCATGTACATTTCATCAGATCGCTCTGGCAAGAGCTTGTTCTATGTTATAAGTCCTAAAAAAGCTCTTCCGAACCAATGAAAAAATCCAGCGGACAGTTTCTGACGCATCGATTCCGGGAATACCCGAAAAACACTTCCTATCATCCGTCCCATCTGATCTCTTTCCAATCCATTCTATATATATATTTTATCTTTCTCAGTTTGGTTCTTATTTATGAAGCGGTTGATCTCCCCTTTTGCCTTGTTCCTATTGTAATTAAAACCATCCGACTCCGCGCGGACGTCATCCATAATGCACAGACTCATTCTGCTAATGGTTCGCTCATTTGTTTCACTTTGGCCGATGTATGTCTGTCCGCGGGACACCTGCCTGCCTTATCTGCGGCCCATAAGCCACATGTTCGAGAAAGAGGCTCTGCGAGGTTTTGTTATGATTTCGGGTAATGAGTTGGCTGGCTGGGACAATGACTTCGATAATGTTGTGTGTGATCTTTCATGATGTACCTAAGTATTTTTTGCCTCGAACTGAGTAATGTAAGTGGTAGATGTCTTTATTATATATATCGAAAATGATTATCTTTCTTGTATGAATAACTATGGCGAAAGCTTAGAAATATCATATACAGACTTTTTCTTGCAATAATAAAACTCAAAATATTCAGAAATATAAACAGCATTAATTATTATTTAGTCTGATGGGCCATTTCAAAGTATAACCTAGCCATTTACTCAAAAGAAAATGAGTTCCTTAATGACACACGTTATTTATTAACAACCCCCCCCCCAAGAATTTAAAGATTTCTGATAGTTTATTAACGTCGCACTGAGAAGCAACATGAGGGCTATTGGAGACGTGCCTCGTAATTTTGAATCTAGATCAAATAACAAGGAAGACACCTGAGCCACCATCCTCTCTCCAAACTTCCACGCTCCACGGGCGGACTTTGAGTCACGACAGATTTAAGATGTATCAGCTTAGGTTACACGACAGGTCTTTAAAGGCTTCAGAGCTCGAACCCAAGTTTCGACAAAAACTGCCAGCCGAGATTCCGTGATCCTGACCACTAGGCTACCGCGACCACATAAATTTGAGGAATAACATTTTAAAATGAATAACTTTCACTGACATTTAACAATCGCCTTATTTTAGTGTCAACTTTGCTTGCATCATAGACTCGAATCTTAACAATACTGATAGTTGCCATTCGCAATTCAAATTTAATCAAAGATAGAGTTCAATTTCGATTACGATGAAAACCTAACAATGATTTTGAAACTTATAACATGATAAACTTATATAACGTGAGGAGACATTTGATACTTTTTTTAAGTTTTGTACCCAGTATGTATTAATTTCTTTGATTATCGAAACTTATTGAAGCCTTATGTATATAGGTAAAACAGAATTGTACCATTTAGGTACTAAGCATGCATTTTTTTTTTATTAACTGTCGTAAACATTTATACATTTAATGGTCAATAACAAACTCGTAGAAAACTCGTTGAGATTTCCATGAATAATATAAAAATTAAATAATTAATATAAAGAATGTAATATTCCTTTTAAAATTGTTAACTTTATTACTGCTGAGTACGAAATTTGTCTAATGATCCTTTAGATTGTCTCTGCAGTTAAATCGCGAAGAATCTTTGAAGTCATTAAAATGCTAAAATTTAAGTTCTTTTCTTGCTTATAAATTTCAAGCTATTTAAAAGAAAAAGCATTTGAACTTTTTTGAATATCGCCCTTCACAAAAATTGAAAATGAATTAAAAGAGATTATTAGATATTTATAAGTATTTTGATTTACTGCGAAAAAATATGTGAATATATAGTAAAAGAATGAAAAGATAGAGAGAATAAATATGAAAATATATAATTAGAGGAGAAATAGAGAAGATGCTTTTCGAAATAGTATTTGAAAAGAGAATATCGGAAATATAAGGCTTAGAATAATTTTTTTATTTTGAATTGATAAATTTCGGTTAGTGTTTTTTTTAACTTGTTCTTTGTTTATACTTCTTGAGCAATATATATATATATATATATATATAAGCAAATCTTTAAATCGATAGTATTTAGAGTAAAATTTATATCCAAATATGCTGCATATCCTTTATCTACAATGCTATGATCTTCTATTCCATTCCATTAATTCAATTTTATGTTGATTCAAACGCTATTACGAGTACATGACATTTTTCTACGTTTAAAATTATCTAGCAACTTAATTTACCTTTGTATTTTTACTACTGGAAAATATTACGTGTACTATGCGAGATGATATCGTATAGTCTTAATTATTATTAAGAAATAGGCCGAGATATGTGGATAAAATTTATTCTGAATATTAAATTGTTCTTATGTATTTAGTATTATGGAATACAGTTACTAATGTTGATTTGTTTGGTTTCAGGAAGCCGAAGACTGAAATAATCTACAGTATGCAGAAGATAAAAGTTCTGCGAATTCTGCAATAACGTCTTTCGAAGGATCAAGAAACGCTAGAAGAAATATATAATTCTGGATAAAGACTATGTAAAAAAAAGTCTTCAGAGTAATAAATAAAAAAATAAGTTTAATCCCTGTTATTTTTAGGAATAATTAAACTATATGTTACCCCGGGATATAAATTAAAACTATATGATATTGCCAGTTACTTCAACTACGACTTCTTGATGACGAACGAATTAATATTAATAGCTGTAATTTACAACATTATGTGCATAAAAATAATTATTATGCAGAATAAATTTTAATTATATACCTCGGTTATTTTTAGTAATAAATTAAACTTTTTAATATCTCTTTCGTAAATCATAAACTTTTTCGAATTTTTAAATAATTGTACAAAATAATATCAAATCTGTAATAATAAGCCAAAAAAAAAAAATCATTTTTCTATTTTAAAGTACAAAAATGTTTTACTTGCACGTTTTTTTCTGATTTTTATTTCTCCTTCAACAACGAATTATTTTTGAAACTTTGAATTTCTCAAATCATTTAAAATACTAAACACGGAATGAATTTTAAAACAGAGGGATTGAGAAATATGTTAGAAATGAACACCTAAATTCTTTTCAGTATTGTGTTTTCAAAAATCAAGAAGAAAATATTCGTTTTTTGTTTCGAAAACAATTCACCTTCGAAGAGGGAGGATGTCACTGTTGGATATTGAGTCTAATCGAGGTCGTTTTGGGTTTTGAGGTTTAACAAATTATCCATAGAATCTCATTCAATATGCAACGCGTGTAGCCTTATTCACGCGTACATGACAGAAAGAAGATATCAGAGTTTCAACCAGCTAACGTTTCTTGAAACTTATTTTTCGGTCAGTTCAATTGACTTTATAATTAACAAATTGACTTAATTTACAAAAATGTACATTATTTAGAGAATTTTAAAATATTATTTCAATTAATTATAGATTTCAGTAATACAATCTTGAATGAACATTAGTTTGTCATTGAATCGAAATAAAAGTGTGTAAATATAAATCCCGTTATTTTTGTTCACGAGTAGGGAAATAGTTTTAGGCTATTTTGAATAAGTTTCGAATGCGTTTTCAAAATGCTTTAATTCAACAATAAAAGGGTAAATATCGAATTAATTTGAAAACATTTTAAGAGAAATTTAATGATTAATAGAGAAATTTCTTTCAAAAATTATAATTTGTATAACAGTTACACAGCAATCCCAATGGGAGGACTTGGAGCCTTGACAGATTTAACTTGTATCGCGGTGGGTCTTTAGTGGCATCAGGACTCGAACCTACGACTCGACAAAAACAACACGGGTGGGCTTGCGACTAAGGCCACTCGGTTACCTCTACCAACTAACAAAAAAATTGTGCATTTATAATTTGTGTGAGTTCATCTCTCTCTCTTCACCCCCTCTCTTTATATATTTCATTCTAAAGTATTGAACAGTATTAATTACATTATTTCTATTATTCTAAATTTTTGCTTTTCTTTTACGGAGCTTTCTGTTATAAGTTTTCAGGTGCTTAAAAATTTTTTGTTTTGATTTTTAAGTGTTAATTTTAGTTTGTTAATTAATTATAATAATTTTCATACGAGTTATATTAATGTTACTTTAGTTTTTTTAATGATTTCTTTATAACTAAGTTGTGATTTTAGGATTAATATGATTAATTTGTACATGGATATGATATTCTGTGAATTATTTATATAATATTGTTGTTTTGTTAATATATACGGATACATATATCTTAGAAAATCTGGAAATATTTCAGGATTCTAATAGACTTTCAAAACACAATTTTACTTTCAAAACACACTCACACTTACACAATACAATAATAGATTATATCATTCGTATTTTAAACCGAACGACAACCCAACAATTCTATGTGTTTGAAAATTATTTGAAATAAAACTTAAGTTAACGTACTGAGTGTTCAAGCTTTCATTCTCTACGCGTAGAATCATTTGTGAAATATCATAGACTCACATTAAATGTCCTCAATGAGTGTCACAATAAAAGCTATTAATCCTCGGTAAAAGCACGGTTCTCAACGTTCCTGTTTAATTTATTTCCACTGTCTTCGTTAAACTTTTCAACGATTGATGCTCCTACTAATGAAGATAGTTTTCCATTTGGAAAGATGCACGTTGGGTAAGTATCTGGGGCATCGGAATAGGCACTTTTACCTTAATTAAGGCGCCTTTCCACCTGCCCTATATGCACTGGGATTTGCTTCAGATATTAATCTGTCACCGAATTATTCTACGCACAAAAGCACCACATTTGCAGTTACAGAATCATGATTAGCTTAGATTGATTTAGTTAATATATATGTTTATTGATATTTATAAACATGTAATATAGTATTTTACTAAAGCAGTTAAGCGCATGAAACTTTTTAAAATAACATCAAGAAGTATTTTCGGACTATGCATTGAGCACAGAATTTTAAGCGTTTAAGTCTAAATAGATAATCAATAACTATACTAAATTTAAAAAAATATATATATGACGTGTGTAAGCTGTAAGTTAATGAATTGATAAATTTTTTGTGATAAACTCACGTATTGTATTATGAACAAAAATGTTGAGTTATAACTATCGTAGAAATATGAATTGCAATGCTACTGTTTACTTTGTTGTTACTTAAGAAATATTGAGATAATTAAGATGATTATAGAGAATTTTTTTAATGTTTATAAAACGTCTGAAGCGCCATTTTTATTCTTTAATTATTGTTTCCATTTAACTTATTATTTCAGTAAATCAAAATATATATTAAATTTGAAAGATTTTTCACTTAAGATAAAAATAACATATTTGCTTATTAATATATTATTAATGTATATCATAAGGCTTAACCATAATTTTAATTTATAAGATTTCTTCACAAAAAGTCATTTCATTTATTTTTTTCATTTATGTATAAATAAATAAATAATATTAAGGAATAAATATCCTATTTTTAAATAGTTTTAATAGTTTCATTTTCTCCCTTTCCTTTAATTTGTGACAAAATTTAAAGTACGTTTTAAGACATTTAAATATTATGCAAAAATGTACATTTTAAATGGGAACATTTAATAAATATTGTTTCATAAAATATTTTCAAAAGCAGTGAAAAAACTATTTCAAAGCTTTAAAAATAATTTATAATTTAAAAAACAAGTAAAAATTAACAAACATATTTTCATCTTGACTCACAAAGAGTTTAAATTGAAACTATTTTTTAAAAATGTACTAGACAGAAAGGCATTTGTATACGACAAATTATAGCATTTAGAGGAATTCAAACTGGTGATAAACACATCAGGTAACTCGGTATTGTTGTAATTGAATATTTCTTGCCTTTCATACTTTATCAAATCGTTGTTTATTACAGAAATACTTTAGTTTTCTTTATTTTCATCTCTAAGTATTTCAGTATGAGAAGGAGAAAGAGAAAGAGAAAATCCGTCTATCTCAAAATATAGTTAATAGTTCGAATTAGTACAACTCATTCTTTAAAAAAAATATTAAACCTTTCCTCTCATAAAAAGACTTCCTTTTTTTAAAAAAAAATATTATTCTTGATATAAGTTATAAAACCATCTATTATATTTCCGTTTTCTTTATTCTGAACACTAAGTATTTCTTACAAAGTAAAAAAATTCTTTTAATTTAATATACAGACAAAAGATTTAATTGATGTCATTCTTTCAAAGAAACCCCACTAAAAATTCTCTCATAAGAAAGTTTTTAATTTTATTCTTGATATAAGTTATAATTTCAACTTCAATATGAATTTATATAATGTATTGTAGCACTTGGTTAAAATGATTTAGCGACAAAAAGTTC
This sequence comes from Nephila pilipes, assembly GCA_019974015.1. Classification (NCBI taxonomy): domain Eukaryota; kingdom Metazoa; phylum Arthropoda; class Arachnida; order Araneae; family Nephilidae; genus Nephila; species Nephila pilipes. The sequence continues at coordinate 176,222 of BMAW01055817.1, forward strand.
TTAAATTTGATATGAAATATGACCCATATGAAGTTATATTTAAAATGAAATATGAAACAACATTGTTATCTGAATTTATAATTTTTTACACGAATATAAAACTTTATAGCTCTAATAAAATATTCTTAGGTTTATTCTTGATATGAATCATAAAATCAACTATGTTATGAATTTTTAAAGTTTATTATTGCACACTATTTGAATTACTTAAGAACAAAAATGGAATTATTTCTTCTGAATTTAAATATAACTAAAAGAGAAACACTAGTATACGAGGGCGTATTGTAAACTTTTAATTATTACTAAGAAGTACTAGATCATATCTGGGAAAAATTTGTTTTACATATTAGATGAACCTTATGTAATGTTGTAAACTACGGCTATTAATATTGATTTGTTTGATTTCAGGAAACCATTGATTTTAGTAACTTGCAGTATCGCAAAGTCTTAATTATTACTAAAAATAATCAAGATAGAAACTTAATTTTTATTTATTATTTTTAAGACTTCTCTACATGGTCACCATCCAGAGTTATACATTTCTCTCGGTTAATTCTTGTCTTTTCGAAAACCGTTTTTGTGAACTCAAAATATTGTACTTTATCTTCTCGTTTTTGTGGGTTACTTCAATCTACGACTTCCAGAAAGCAAACAAATCAACATTAATAGTTTTAATTATTGCATACACATTATGTACATAAGAATAAATTAATATGCAGAGTAAATTTTGTCGAGATATCTCGGTTATTTTTCTCAGTAATAATTAAAACTTTATGATACTCCCTCCTCGTTAAATTATCACCTGACCTTAATAGTTTCTAATGTCTGCCCTTCATTACCTTGCTATATCTGAATAATATATGTTAAGCAATAAAGACTGACTCCAATTAAAGACACGTAAAAAGGAACCAAAAAACTTTATTTTTAGTCTATGGGGGATAATTAAAGTCACTCTTTCTCGAATCCTAAATGAACTTATCAACTCTAACTGGGGATTCGCTAATAAATTCTTATCTTGCCTCATATGGTTTAATCATTTCACAAGCAGCTGATTTTCATCCTAATACTCCTGATATAAAATTAGTTTTTATCCGTAAAACAAATAGAAGAGTTTCAATCCCAATACAAATTCTCTGTCAGCAAGTCCTTATCCTCTATCTCCTTTTTCTTTCCTTTCGATCTATTTCGTTTATATATTTTTGTCTCTTAATAACTTCACTTCACTTCTTTATTCCTCTAATTTACCGAATAACGTTTCATTGTGGTTGGGAAGAAATTGAAATTTTGTGCATTTCAAAGTGATAAGAAGTCCAAGAGTTCAGTGAAGAGCAAATCGCGAATAAACCGACGTCACAAGTTTATCATCTGTATAAATCTTTCTAATATTAAGTTTTATAACATGCAAAACTAAATATTATTATCAATCAATGTCACATATAATATTTAATCTCCACAACGTGGAATAATGCTCAAATTTTCTCAAACTTCCTCGAGATTCTTTTCTGCTTGACCAATATTTCTCGACTGCTTACCGCAATTAGTGCAAACCCATCATCCTAAGGGGGAAACCCTTTATCTTGCAATATTATCTTTTCAACTCTGAAACGGAACGATGACGCATTAACTCTGAATAATGGTGCGATAATTAAAAATCCTAATCATCAGTATTATGGGTTGGAAGGATACCTGGGAATAAGTTACGCGGAATTTTTCTATTCATCTTTTTCCCGTTGTCCAATGGGATCATCTATTTTTTGAACTTTTCTTTCCTGTCTTTTTCTCTAATGTTTCCACCGGGGAAGACGTATATTCTTCTCCATTTTTCATTAGAGACTTCTCATAATGAGAGGCAATCATAATAAAAGTAGATTCTTAGAAAGATATTAGCAGCAATTAAGCGATTAACGACACGAGAGCAGAGAGAAGAATTTATTGTCCGTTTTAAACGCCGAAAGGAAATCTAATGATAAGAGAGTATTTTGATTTCATTAGAGACATTCTTTATTATAATTACGTAGAAGAAGGCGCTAAATTAAGGGAGGTGGAATTTTAAAATGATTGTTGGAATTTAATTCTTTTTTTGTGATCGTATTGAAATGGAGATGTGCAAGATATTTTTTTTTAACATTTTTTTTCCCATCCTGTTTTTATTCATTTGTGTTTTAAATGAGATTAGGGAGGTTACTTACAAACGTTTATAACACATTATTTAATTATTTAAATTTTTCTCAAGGATATTTATAACAAATCTTTTATAAGTGTTTCCAGGTGAGAAATATAGTTATGCAAATTGTAAGTCATTTAAAGATATTATGTACTGTTAATTTAATTCTGGTTAAACATGGTCATTTTGTTGAGGAGAGAAAAATGACCGAAGAAGTGTTTCGAGATAATTAGAATTTTAAATTCAAAAAAATACGGGTAAGGTCGTTCTCTAAAGAAGTTTGATACTTTTTTTTGTAACAGATTGTACTCTTGTTTTGTAACAGATGTTGCAATAAGTTATATTTTTGAAGTTAATAATGGAAGTTAATTTTCAAAAAATACTTAAGAAAAATTAGTTTTTTTACGAGATTTAAAAGTTAAAGACTGTGTCATTGTTATTGTACCAATAAAAATACTACGCTTTTTAAAGAGATTTCTTATGTTCATATTTAATGTTTATTCTTTTTTTATTTTGAATCTTAATGCCAAAAATCATGAATATATTTTAGAGAGACATTCCTCAATCGATCTCTCTAAATTTCTGCAAATAATATTAAAGTTATTAATAATCTATAATAATAAAAAAAACCTTTAAAAATATCAATATTGAGCAAACTGTATATTTTTAAACATATATATATATATATATATATATATATATCAAATGTTTCTTATAATAGTGATTTTCAAATTGCGATTAAAATCATCACATTTAAAGCAAAATATGAAAATATATCTCAAAAAGAAAAGAAAATTATATTAATCACTCTATAAACTTTAACAATAAGTAATAAAAAATATATTAATTATTTCAAAATTACATGCACGGTATTTCTGTAACCTAGAAGCTATATTAACTATTTTTTAAAAAGAAATTTTACCTAAAACTATAAATAGCAAATTTGAGAATTGTTATGAAAGAATTTCTTCCAATTTATAAAATGGGCCTTTTTCTCTCTTATCAATAAGGAAAATAAAATAAAGACATTATTAGAAACAGAGCTTCACATGGTTGCTTACAATATGAAATACATTCATTATGATAACTCTCTTCATTTCAGAAGTTTTTACATTTCTTATCTATTCCGTATTAGGTAAAATCTACAAACAATTTTTTGGTTTATTACCTACAGATTGTGTGTGTGTGTGTGTGTGTGTGTGAATATGAATATCTTTTAAAATTTTCCTTAGTATATCATATATAACATAAAATTTCATAAACAAAACATATCTCATCAAACCATTGTTATTATGAATTGTTTATTTCCCTTTTTATTGAAGTTATTTTGAAATTAAAGAAACATTAACTACGAATTTAATATTCTTTTTAAAAGATTAATTTAATCATACATTTTTGTTAGTAAAAAGTGGCCCCTCAGTGAAAAAAAATATCAAAAGAACTGGATATTTAAATATTATTTCGAAGAAATTCGCCATAAACTGTAGCTGCACATCATGAAATTTGTAAAAGAAACTTAATTATTTTATTTATTTGGGATCTAATAAACATATATTGTTTTAATGAATTTATTATTTGTCAAGGAAAATTAGTATTCAACTAAATTGTATTGTAAACTAACTGTACGATAAACTGTAAATTTAAATGGTGACTTGAATGAAAAAAAAACACATTTAATTTATTAGACTTTTAATGCTGTTTATGGACTTATTATACGATAACTTTAAAAGCTACCGAAATTATTCGAAAGCTTAAGCATTTATGTTACTCAAGTTAGACATGATTCAATATTGATGGAACTAGTCATATTAAAATCATTCTTCAATGTCTATAGGAAGATTTATCGAACAAAATTGTTATACCCCATGAAAAACTAAAAGCGTGCACAAACATGGATATTAAATATTCAAAATAGGAATCATGAAACCAAAAACATGATATAAATTTTAAGAAATAATGAAAATAGCTTAACATTACATTCCAATTGTATATCATATATTACTTGAAACAAAAATTAATGTAATGGATTTAGATCAGCAAGATAAACAAAACAAAATACCAGCACGTTCTGCTTAATATAAACATCAAAGCAATATCGAATCAATCATAATCAAAAAAATAAATTTGCTTTTGTGAAAGTTCCTGCTATCTTAATCAAAATGAATCTTTTGTTTTCTTTTTATAAGAGTTCTCCTTGATAATTCTATTATATATACATCATATAGTGACCTCACGTGCCTCTAAGGATTGTTTTTGTTATTAAAAACGATCCCTGATTGCTGTAGACCTTACAAATTAGTACGATAATAGCTATAAGACTGATAGCTTCAATTAAACGCGAGGAAAAATTAATTTGCGGCCTTTTTTATTCTTCGTCGTAAGACTTGATTAGAAAACAGTCTTATCTATCAAAATATGACATATATCGCTTTATGGAGAAGTGTTTTACGTTTATATGAAACTTTCTTGCTTGAGGAAAAATTTGTTATTGCCTCTTTCTTTTTCTCCTCCTTTTATTAACAACTTTCACAATAACAATTTAAGTTCCTTTATTCACGAAATTTTCATCATCATGATGTAATTTCTGAAAGTATTTTGAAGAAATAGTTTAATTTTTTTTTCCATGAATGGAAGTTGCATAAAAAGGAAGAATTATAGGAATTTAATTTTGATTATTTTACAGATTCTTCAATAAAATCCTAATATCACATGCCACAATTAAAATAACAAATTAAGTTTTGAAAAGTTAATTTCCAAGCAATCACATTAAAAATAAAATCTTTGAAGATTAATACTTTTAATATCAACTAAGATATTACAAAACATTTTAAAAAGATTAATCTTCTTCTGACTATCGAAGTATATGACTATGTTTTATACGAGTATTATGAGCTAGTTCATTAAAATCTAGTATTTTCTGTTATATAAAAAATGGAAAAAAGTCACTTATTTTTTGAATCTCAGTGCTCAAAAATAAATATCCTAATTCTTGAAAGGTCTAAATTTTTTATTTTAAAAAATCATTTTTTTAAATTAAAATTTTTTTTAATTGTATATGTATCACGAAAAACTGATTTTTATTAGCAATATTAAACATTAAAATATATCAAATTTCAACAACCTTAAAATATCTTTCGTTATTTTATTAATATAAATTTATATAAAGGATGACTCACACAAAATATAAAAATAAGTATTTAAAAATCAATTTTTTAAATCGATCTGTAAACGGTAGTTTCGTAATCTAACTTGAACATTTACTTTCCTGTTTTATATGCAGCAAACACAGAATCATAAGTTGTATCTTGTCATTATTACTTTCAAATTAAAAAAAAAAATTAATACTTGTCCCGTTAGAATTGTATTAGATATTAGAAAAGAAATTTAAAGAAAAAAAGACATGCACTCGTAAATTATCCTGTGTACACTGAATTCTATTACAGAAACTAAAATGTTGCATCAAATGGAAAATTTCTTTTTTAGTAACTTCTAAGTAAATTAATAATACGATATATATATATATATATATATATATATATATATATATAAAAAAGAGTGAGTTTGTGCAGCTATATACTAATTATACAAGTCTATTGAATCAAAAATGAATTGAAGAATTTAACAGCATTCTTCATAATTATAATACAGGAGAAATATCTCTTTTAGATAGACTTCAGAGTTGAATTCCGTTCCGTTATGCATAAATCGATAAATATACTGCTGTTTGTAGAAAATGCAACACCATGAAAGAATCATCAGAATCAAATGAAATTTAATGCAGAAACGACTTGTACTGATACAAATAAATGATGAAATTTTCAAAACAAAAGAAACAAATTAAGCGTCCGAAATCAGTATTTGGTGCAGCCACCATGCGCTGCAATAAGTGCTGCTATACGACGTGGCATGGAGTCAAACAGATGTTGAATATCTGCTTGAGGAAGAGAATTCCATATCGCTTGTATGCGCAACCAAAGTTCGTCTTTGGAAACTGCAGGACGCGGATCACGAGCGAGACGCCGACCAACCATATCCCACACGTGCTCAATAGGCGACATATCCGGTGAATAAGCAGGCCAAGGAAGAAGTTGCATGCGTTGTGCTGAACAGAAGTCTCGAACAGTCCGCGCAACATGTGGGCGTGCATTATCCTGCTGAAAGATAGCTCCAGGGATGCCTTGAAGGAAAGGAACGACTTCGGGTTGTAGCACTTCACGGACGTACCTGTTGCTATTGAGATTACCCTCAATTCGTATCAAATTGGATCGTCCATGATACGAAATCGCACCCCAGACCATAACTCCGGGTGTTCGACCACTATGTCGTTCAATAATACACTCAGGAAGGCAGCGTTGACCGGCATAACGTCTAACACGAACACGGCCATCATGGGTCCACAAATTGAAGCGTGATTCATCTGAAAAGACAACTTGGTGCCAATCAGCTCGCCTGTCTCTGTGCTCAAGAGCCCACTGCCGACGCAGCCGTCGATGATTCGCCGTGAGGGGAATCCTGTATAAAGGCACCCTTGCACGCAATCCACGGCGCAGCAGACGACGACGAATTGACGAAGCCGACAATTGTACACCTGTAGCAGTAGACCAACGTGCTGCCAGCTGCCTGGAGGAAGCTGTGCGATCATTCACCGCCATGCGGAGCAGGTGTCGATCATCGCGCTCTGACGTCACCTTCTGTCGTCCAGTGCCTGTTTTTCGAGTTGTTTGGTGCTCGTCGGTCCACTGCTTCCAAACTCGCATCACTGTGGAACTGTTCCGCTGCATACGAGCTGCTATTGCGCGATAGGAAAATCCTCCTTCTCGAAGGCCGATTATCCTCCCTCGTTCAAACTCCGTAAGTTGCTTGAATTTCTTATTCTTCCGTCGTGGAGGCATACTCAGGTCTCACTAAACGTTTGCCACTAACAAATAATCATAGACTTTTTTCAACGTCCCGCTATAGCACTTTATTTATACGCTTTCAGCATCAATTCAGAGGGCGCTGCGCGCGCCGCGCACGCGCGATGGCTCTGAAACTTTATTAATTTGCATAATATCCTATAATTGACATTTGCTGCGAATTTCATTTGATTCTGATGATTCCTTCATGGTGTTGCATTTTCTACAAACAGCAGTTTAAATAAAATACTTAATTTTCAGCTACATAGTTTCTACCAGACTTTGCCTCACAGCTTAAAATTCTGAATAATGTTATTTATATCTTGATTCCAGTTTACATAAGATTTAAGGTAATACATAAATCGATAAGTAAATAAAATACTCAATTTTTATATTCGTTTCACTTCAATCCAATAAAAAAATGGGGCAAATTTATTACGACATATTTCTGAAAATTGATTTCATTAGGGGTGAAAGCAGGTATCAGACATATATTGAATATATTTTATTTCAATCCAATAAAAAATTCAGGAGAAATTTATTATGACGTATTTTTGAAAATTAGTTACTGGTGAAAGCAGTAAGTTACTGGTGAAAGCAGGCATCAAAAATGATACAAAAACAAGATAAATTTTTGAAATGTGTTCAGGTACGATATTTATAGGGTAAAGAAAACAATAGCCCCTTGGGTGGCTAATAAGCCATCATTCTTGAAGAGAGTATAATACAAACAGAATCATTTAAGGGTTCTAAATACTTGTGTTAATCATTGTTTTCAGCATTGAATATCATAAAATCACAGTAAAAATTTTGATTTACGCATGAACGGCTTGATAAATGCTTATAAACAGCAATATCATCATACTCTCCTAGATATGAAACAAAGTTCGCATAAAATAAAATGCCAAAGATCACATTAACTTTGAAAATTACATTTTATGGAAACAATTTTTATACCAACAAATTATTTATCAAAAAACTACTAAACTTCTGACTGCACTATATAGTAATTATTCACTTTAGACAAAAAAAAATTATGTCTTAAAATAATATTTTTTTAATATTTTTACAATACGTGTATTATTAACAATTTAGCTTATAAATTTATTTTGGAAAATAAATATATTTCCCACTCATCGGCATTCTTGAATGTGCTTTAAGTTACAAAAATATTAGGAATCCATGATCTAATATTTGACTGTGCGTTCTATATTCAATAGATAAAAAATACCAATACTTAATATAATATTTTCAATAATAACTGACAAATTCAAATTTAATTCTAAAAATAAAGGAAAACTTATATATTAATAAATTTTGAAAGCTTCTTAAAAGTAAAATACCTTGCAAAATGTTATTATTTCCATTTTAAGAGTCTCTGTGAAGAGAAAGTTGAAAAAAAAAATCAATTGGCTCAAGATTTGGACACATCAATAATTAACATAAACCAAATTAATCATTTATTCCGAATAATGAATGCAATGGGTTTCCAAATTTATGTGATAAATGATCTTTAATAATAAAGAAAACCATCCGGATGAATCATTAGCCTTAGTCATAAAACTTAACAATCGACGGAAACTAATAGAAAAACGATTAAAAAACTAAATATCACTTTCACAAAGGAAGCGGTGGAAAAAATATACGAATTCCACCATTTAACTGATAATCTGGTTATACATTTTTCATTTCTTCCATGATTAATAGCCGAGAAAAATTTCTACCATATTTTCTTCATTTGCAAAAATAAAATTAAAAAAGATAAAAATTTCTTCTTTTTTTTAATTTTATTTTTGGTATTAACGGTGCTTAAGGGGTATGCGTGATTCTCTGAAGTATAGTTGGAAATAAAAGTAGAGAATAGAGGAGAAAAAAATGGGAAGGAAACGAAAACTAACGACTTCTTTCTCGGTTGGAGTGTCTATTGAAGTACCTCCCTCTCTAATCGCTTCCGATCATACTAACCTCAATTAATCAAGAAGCGAAAGCCGCAACACTTTTTCATGGCTTCTTCACACTTTTTTCTCCTCTTGTATTATTAAACCAAAAATACTTTAAAATGATTTGGTGTTTGGTTTTTAATAAAGCGTTGGAAGAGGATCATCACCCATCTTAAAGAGGAAAAAAAAGGAATTTAACAAACCGAACAAGAAAACATATTTATAACATGCTTGATATTTTAGATATTGAAGATTCTAAGCTAACTTGAACTTAAAGACAACACGAACCTAAAATGATGGAAAATGTATTGCAGCAAAATTTCTAAAACACTTAAATCCTTTAATTTAATATTTTACGAAAAAAATTTGATTTAAAGCAATCCAACCATGAACATCACAATTAACAATGAATCCAAATGTAAAAGATATATTGATGTGTTATGGAATTATCAATTCGTAGTCACCTAACTCTAGACATATCAGAAGTTAAGATACAAGTAACAGGACATTTAAAGAAACTAAAACAACTTATTAACGTTAAAAAACACTTGAATTAAAGTGAAAACCAACTAACTAAAAGAAGTCCTGGCTTCAGAAGCTGATCACCGGGTGGATGTTGAAACTACCCTTTATATACTTAGAGTAGATGAACGAATTCGCTTGTTTGCATTTGATTTTCCACACATGACAGGTTCGTTTATGTGATCAGGAGGTAGAGTGTTCAAATAATGTTCAGGGCACCAATATATGGGATAACCAAATGATAATCGCCTAACTCTAGATATGTCAGAAGATTCTGGGAATTTCAAGACTCTAACATAATTTATTAACGTTAAAAAATGCTTTAATTAAAGTTAATACAGGAATATTAGCTGGAAGAAGAGATAATCGGTATCAGAAGCTGACGATAAAGGGGGCGTTGTACTAACCTTTATTCACTTATTGTAGAAGGATGAATCCTCTTTATTTTATTAACGTTGCACTTAGAAGCAAGGCACAAGATTAGAGGCGATGCACAAGATATGAACTATTAAAGACGCATCATATAATTTTGAGCCACGGTCAAGAGGCGTTGACGATACCTCAGTTGGAATTCCCTTATTTAACTTCAGCACTGTCTCAATGTGAAAATAATCCTTGACAGGTTTAATGTGTATCAGTGTCTTTATTTGTATCAGGATCCAAATGCGCGAGAGAGCATGTTAAAGTTGAATGATCAGTAGTACGAATCATATTACATATCAGAGTCATTTACCATAATCAGAGCACGCTTATATTGTAGAACATCCTTCTACAATATAAATGTGCTAATTAATAACAATAAGCAATGAAATTAGAAATGTAAAAATATGGTTTACTTAGGTTTTAGATATTTCAAAGTTATTTCATAAAGATATTAGTAGGTGATTATCATTACAACACAAATGTAGTTTTTTCTTTCTCATATTAACTTCTTTAATATAAACAAATGAATAATACATTGTGTATTAGTTTTGTTGACTGTAGAATAATATTTCCTTTCCTACCTATTAGTACAGCTTCTATATAAAAAATTACTTATAAAGTAAAAATATTCGCATATTTGAATTTTATATAGTTATATTTTCCTATATAATTCACTTTTTAATTTATCCTATGCTTTAACTACCACAGTAAGGAGTTCAAACTTATTTTCTGATACCATTCATTTCAATTTTTTAATTTATGTAGTCACGCATTCATCAGAAATACTTAATTTGATATTTCCTACCCTATGAACTAATAAGAATATCCCCTACCAGACAACTTGTTTCTATATAAAATATATAAAGATCCCTACATCTATTACCATATGATCTAAATAATTCTTCTTTTAACTTCCCAAAGAGAGAAAGTTTTCTATTCTTCAATTTCTTGACTTGATGGACGTGCATCTGGTGCTATCCCGATGTATTTCCTTTCCTCTAGCGTAACGTTAATAAATTCATAATAAAATAGT
>BMAW01055817.1:187435-234053 GCA_019974015.1 Nephila pilipes
ATAGAAGTGAAACCTGTTTTAAAGTTGAATAAATAGTTAAAGAAGTAAAATAGTATTATACATACACACACGTGTATATATATATATATATATATATATATATATATATATAATTAATTTTAATTAAACATAATTTTAAATTACATAAAATCATACTAAATTACGGATTATAGCTCTAAAAACAAATTTAAGAAAATTTATTAAAACTCTAAACTTACAAATACTGCAGCATTAATTGAAAACACCAGTAAATTACCAAAATAACCAAACGATAATATTAAAAATGTTATTATATTATATATATATATATATATATATATATATATATATATATATATACACACACACATATACACACACACACACACACATATATATATACACTTCTCGGTTAAATGGTGGTGTAGTCATTAAAGTGGTAGTTCTATTTCAATTAAGCAGTTACTTATTTAAATCGATGAAATATTGTGGATAAACATACTTTATATGGGAACGATTAGGAACTAATTCAGACATAATCAGCAACACGCGCGAGCAACAAACAATTGAATTAATATGTCTTCTATTTCCCCGAAACCTTGATTTATCTTATAAAATAGAGAATGCTGTAAGAGCATCTCTGCAACTTGATTGGTTAATTCAATCTCCTCATGTTATCGCGAGATATTATGTAATTAAATAGTTACCATTATACAGGGTAATTCACACGAAATGATTCATCCGATTTCAAAATTTCATATTTTCAGAAATAAACGACACAGAATGCTAAAATGAATGCAAATGGAAAGTATAGTATAGCTTAGAAAGTATAGTATAGTTTAGAAAAGTATAGTATAGCTTAGAAAGTATAGTATAGTTTTTTTTTTAAAAAAAAATAACTTCCTTTTGTTACACGTATAATGTCAATTCAATATGTAAATTTCTGCCAAACCAGTTGTAAAGTATCAGGGGTAATTGATCATAAAGCAGCAGAAATCCGTTAAGTTCAATTAAATGTGTGGGTAAGGTTGGCGCATATACTTTATCTTTTACAACCCCCCAAAGGAAGAAATCGCAAGGGGTATCAGGTGATTAAACATGGGAATCGCATATCAGGTGACTAAAGTGACCAGCTGCGTTACATAAAAAAAATAAATTAACTGGTCTACTGTGACCAATCCAACTACGCGGTAGCTCCGTGAAAACTTCTAAAACAGCTATCGTAAAATAGCTTAACGAAGGAAATATATTTTTCTCAATATAAAACTCTTACAGTTTTCCGTTGTATTCATATACTATTTGTCATTCTATGTCATTTATTTTTAAAAATATGGAATTTTGAAATCGGATGAATTATTTTTAATAGCACTGTACTTACTTTGATTCATACTTCCGGACTCTAAATGAAATAAATGAGCCATCGCGTTATTTGAAATCTACGAGATGATTTTAAACAAAATTAAGTAAAGTCCAATTGAGATAATTGCAGAGGAAAATCCTTGCATATACATATACGTATGCAAATAATTTTTATTACATAATTATGTAATCCTAAGACAATTATGAAGGTTTGAATATTGTTGAAATTGCTGCAAAATATTGCTTATATTTTTTTTAAGTAAATACAATAATGGTTGGTAAAAACACTGAAATCTTGGTTTGAATTAAATTCTTAATCTGTTTGGGAATTAGAAGATAAACGAATTAAGGATATTTAATGCTACAATAATGATAAGCTGTCATACATATTAAATTACTCAGGTCTAGTGCATTTTCTATAGGCAAGGATTACTTCATTATTTCATCTAAAATCAATAACCTCTTCCACAGACAGAAAACCAGACGCTTATTATAACATTAATATTTACAACGATCTTACCGCACATTTACGATTCTAACCAGAGTAAAAAAAAACTTCAAAAATACACTCGATAGTCTTCATAATTTCATCACAGACTTTTAAGAGTTTTACAAAAAGCAAAACTCTAAGCCTCAGAGCACCAAATTTACTTTCTTAATTGCCTCGCAAATGACAAAAGTATTTAATTTTTTGAAAACTTCTCTCTCGCTAAATCCCCCGCTTAAGGACCTTAATCTGACGATCATCCATCACCGACCGGCACGCTCTAGTCACGTGACCTCCCCCCCTTTGGGTACTCGTTTCTTAATTAATGACCGCAGGTGGTCATTAGGAAAAGCTGAAATCTAATTAAAACGTTTAACTGCGCGGCGCCACATTTAGAGAGACGGCACCATAAGTCTTGCCAGCGTGGACACCTCCCCAACTTAATCCGACGCGAGTTCGTGGAGCAAATCACGGAATTTCCACAAAACAAAGACTTGGGGTACATCACCCCTTTCGTTTTTGATTGTGTTCCTGGTGATTTATTTCGAAGGTTGTGATTCGAATGAGAAACTGTGTCGAAGAAAGGTTTTGGAAAAATTTACGATGGGAAACTTATTGTTTTATTATTTACTGGTTCCGTGATAACACAGAATTGAATAAATGGAATTGTTTCTCGTTGAAGGTTACAGCATTGCTTAGAGTTTAAACAAACAAAATATTTGCAAAGTGTGCTTGAAAAGGTGTTAGCCTTTCTATTGAGACATTTTTTTTTTTTTTTGATGAATTGAACAAAAGAAATGATTGAATGTAGAATTACGTGCAAATAAAATATGCTCAAGAAATAATTACCTACATTTAGAAAACTCAGGCATTTATTAAATTTAATTACCATAGCTTATTGTTTACCGGTAATTTTTTTTTCCTTTTCATTACTTATTTCATTCATTTTATACGCAAAGAAGCCTTCTCCTATGTGCTTTAATGTTTTTTATAACTATTATTCTGATTCAAAAATGCGGTGCATATACTCTTGATGCTATTTTAATGCAGTTTAGTTATTATATATATATATAAAAATTAAATTAAATATATATTAAGAATATATATATATATATATATATAAAGAGAGAGAGAGAGAAATTCTAAGTTAATAGTCTTAGATCTTAACTTAACTTATCTTAACTTAGATCTGTTAGAATTAACTTAGAGAAATTCTAAGTTAATAGTTAATTAGTATATTTTAAGTTTAGAAGGATTGTTTAAATTTCTGTGCTCTATAGATTTAATTTTATCGTAAAATGAATATTTTTAACTTTTCTCGAAAGGCAATAATGGCGTCCTTTAAAAAAGAGTTATATCTGAAGATATTGTTGTTCAAAGAGTTACGATCCACATATATATAAAGAATAGCTCCAAAAATATATTATTTATTCTGAAATATGAATATGGCAGAAAATTTCGCTTCGTATAAACTAAATTAAGTTAGATTAATTTAAAAAAGTATCACTTTTGTTTGAAGATCCCCCGAAATGCTAATAAGACTGATATAAACTGAGTTGGTTTAATAATTTCATATGTAAATTACTGCGGTTTAAAGCATCTTATTCATAACTGTACGATAGCATTTATCTTAGAGGAGTCCATTTTAAAATAGCATTTCAAATACATGTTTAAATCTAATTTATAAGGTGTGATGCGATCAAGCATTATCTATGGGACATTATTATAACAAAAAACAAATGGAATATTTGCTTATCCTACCTCCCAAGCCCCGCCTCCTACCCCTCGGGATATGTAATGGAAATTTGCTTTTCTCCACAGTCGCAAAAACAAATCTTCCTAACGATTAGTCTATAAGGAAACAAACATTTCCCAAAAGCTTTTCTTAATAGGCAATCTCGTTATGTTATTTGCTGTTTGTCGAAGATGGGGGGTTCGATATGTCGATCAAATCAAACAGAACATACATCAATGAGCTACGCTAATGACAGCCAGATTATGGTCGATATGTTTTTCTGTTTTCCTCGCACTCTTGCGCTTGTTGGAAGAGCATTTTTCATCTCGGCAATGCAATTCGCGCGATTAGGACATGTATGGCCGGCAAATTAGGTAATAAATTCGACTTTGGTTGATGGCTATCGAGATGTGGGAGGGACTGACCTAAACCGTTTGCTCCTATTGCCATAACATTAATATGATAAAAAATAAAATGTGTTTCGGGAAGCTTTTACGAAGACCGAATAGATAAAAGCTCAAGATTCTGTAGATGTTTTTTTTTTTCCTTCTTGCAATTATAAAACAACAAGTGTTGTCAAAGTTGAACTAACTTTTAAGAAAACAATTAATATAACCTTTCCTCTTATCATAAAGTTTCTTTATAAAAACTTTCTTTTAGTTAAGTTTTTGAAAAAATATTTATATACAAGAAAACATACATATAATAAGTGAATAGGAAATAGTTATTTTCATTATATTATATTAATATATATATACTTCTCTATAATAGGAAGAAAGTTTGATATTTAGAATTTCAAAAGTGTTATTACTACTTTTTGAACTTAGAAGTTTATTAACGTTATAAATTTTACGAAGCATAATTCTACAAATTATCTTATTTTTTTTTCATTTGAATGAATTACTTAAGGTATTGTTAATAGTGTTACGTATTATACATATATAGTATATATATATATATATCATATTCATATATATAAATAAAACAATAGCTTTTTCGAGTAAATTCTAACCAACGGAGCGTATCATATAACTATGCTGAAAGCTGGAAAATTAAATTTACTTTTTGTGTGAAAATTAACATAAAATAGGTACACGAAACTAAAAGAATTTCAATAATCTATATGTAATATCATTCAATTAAAGGTATTGTTATTTGAGTGCTTTGTCAGTATTTCACAACACATTAAGAATCTTTGTCTGTATTACAAAATATTACGAAAATTTAGTAACCAAACGCTATTACACTATGATACACCTAGACTTTAAAATATAGACTTTCCGCTAAAATAGTCCATTTTCAGCCAATAACAAAATTACAATACTTTTTACATCAGACAATGGGTATAGAGACCATGCATATCCTGTTACATAGGGAGTTCTTTGAGGGTCACCCATTTCATTCCAGCAGTCTATTCTGGTCTTGATTTTTTTCTCAAACCTCTGGGAGAGATGGCTTTTCAGACGTCATTTCATACGTTCAAACACAAATGGTTCTTATTGTGATATTTCATACGTTATTTACTTAGTAGTGCAAACAGTATATACATAGCTGGAAACAGTTGTTCGCTGTATCACGTCTTAAAGTGAAATATTTTCATAATGTGGAATTTACAAATTATTCAGTTTGGTACCGTAAATTTTACTTTTGACAATATTGATATTTATTCAGCTTGTCTCTCTATGACATGAGTACAAAGAGTTTATCAGAAGCAGTTACTTCTCTTAGTGAACTAAGAGTTGCATCCAGAAAATCCTACTCAATAAGTAAACAAAATAAGTTTAAATATAAAGATTACAAAATAATAAGAGAAGACGTTTGAAGAACAATTGCATGGAACATTTAACCAATTATCTATCTAGTAAATTAAATCGTAATAGTTTTCAAGTACAAAAATTCTTTGATACGATGTCAATTAATTTAATAAATAGGAATTAGTGTTATCAGTATTTTAAGTAAAAAAGTATGTAAGTTTTATCCATTTAATCTAATATCTAATTAATTTTATTTGTATGAAATTTTCAATCTCCTGGATTAAATATAAAGTTAAATTATAGCTTTTCCATTATTAGAATTGCAATCGCTTTACTAACAAATAGGGACAACATATGAACATTTCATAGATTATCTAAATCACTAGTACTCTACAAGATGTTTTTATACAAATGTTTAAAAGACAATTTCTGTAATATAGGTTGAATTCTTAATTAAGGTAATGCCATATGTCAGTTTATTTATAAACTTAAAATGGCAATAGTTTTCAGCACTAATATATGTTTTTCCTACTGTTTCTGCATATTATAGTATACTACTATATATATAGCTTATTATCTATATAGGTAGCACTTGTCTGGATGAATAACGTAAAAAAAGACTTGAAAATCAACATATCGGGGCAAAACACTACTATAAAACATATCAGCTTTAAACGTGTAATTAATAATAAGAGTAAAAAAACCAAAAGCTCATTTCATAGCCCTGTCTACATTATTCCTTATTGATTTCTTTTCTTTATTAAAAAACTCATTTCTTGCGTCAGAATTTTAGGATCAGATATCTACGAACGCTAATGATTAGTGAATAGTTGTCATGACAAGAACCAAGAAAACTGAACTCGGAGCTTCTCGATGCAAAATAATCAATTTTGAATCAGGTAACATTACAATAGCTTTACATATATACAATATATACATAAATATGTGCGTGTATTAAAGTGTGTATGTGTGTCATGTTATGTGTGTATATCATATGCTATGCATGTATCATATTACAGGTTAGTTAATCGAGCATAGACTTACATGCGTATGATGATTAGATGTGTAGTATTATAATGAGCACATATCATATATAATTATATATTTATATAGTTAATATATATAATATACTAATATATACTATATATAATTCAAATTATTCCATTCGGAGATTAGAGCCAAATAGCTAGGTGAAATTTGAGATGTTGCTTTTGTTACAGGGTAATTATTGTAAAATGTCATTGAGTAGAATTATTTTTTAACTATCATAATTACTTAAGCTATGTAAGAACATGTCACCAATAACATTGATCTTTACATGTTCTATGTTCCTTGCTATTTCTTCTTCGTTCCTTCTTTAATAATTTCTATATATTTTCCTTTTGCTGAAAATTTTCACCTCTTTTAGGCTGAAACTAGCCTCATCAACTTATGCGACGTAAGTGGTAAGAATAATTTTAAGAATAAATTAGATTCAAAGAAATTCAAATGAGTGACAAACTTCCATTATACATACTTGTGTGCAAAATGAACCATAAGGTATGTTTATGATGCCGAAGAATTATCCAAATATTCGGAGTTAAATACGTAAGCTCATGAATGTGTCTGAGGAGCTGTGACAGTGGCAGAGATATACGTGCATGAAGTGGCGATTTTTTGTACTACCTCCTTCCGTGTCTCGCAAGGGGAGTTTGTAATTTTGCAAGGCAGTTTTAAATGGGTCGACTCAAGTGTCTGAATGCACAAAATAGATTCAGGATTATCAGTGGGTGGCGTAACTATAATGTACAACTAGCTTGCATGTGTAATGCCCAATGTCGTCTGCATTGTGAACAGTTTAGGAGCTGAGATCCATCCATAGAACCTGGACCAGGTTTATTTGAGCAATGACGAGAAGATTGTTCATTTCTAATGTCTAGCCGACACAGGAATGCTACTTTTTCTTTGCTCTCACGGGAGCCGTAGCAGCGCCACTGAACCCAAGCTCACGGTATACAGGTCGGGTTCCTAGGAGGCCGATGCTACTGTTGTTCTTCTCTACGCATAACAAAAGCACATTTAACTTAGAGTGACAATGTGGTCACTGTAGCCATGTAGTGTCTGAGAAAGCCTGCGATATTATAACATCTCTCGCTCATCAGAGGAAATTATCTTAACGGTGGTGGAGGTGTAATGGTTTGACTGTGATTGCTGTTAACACGCACTATCATGTGTCAGCATGAACCTGTTAATGTTGGTATAAAAGATATCTTGAGCTATGTTAAATTTTTTTGCAGATACAGATGAGTCCTGGTTCCTGTCTTGGAATGACAACACTCTCCATGGGCTCGGATCATGAGTTACTCTAGAAATTGAGTGATATGGTCACAACCACACACACATTGGCCTATAAACCCAAGTGCCTCAATCTACTGTGAGCATGTCTAGGACGCTCTTGAGAGGTCGTTTGTATCTCACCATCCCCTCCGAGAACCCTCCTGGTGCTAAAACCACTCTTGCTACAGGTGAGGGCTTCAGTCTGCTGGACTCCTAACGTCGCTGCCCTGTTAATACTGCTCGTTGTGCAACTTGTCTGGCTGTAAGGGGACTCTGTCCAAGTTCCATTCATTTTCGTGCGATGTCCTGTCATTGGGTGAATTTCGATAGTATCGTATCAGAGCATTGAAATTATGCATACATAAAAAACATCTTGAATTGTGAATCTCTCTCCTCTTTATAAATGTAACTTCGTCTGAATGTCATTAAAATCTGTTCCTTAGTTTTTCAGAAATTCTATTTAATACATAAATTCTCTTAATTTTGGCCAACTTATGGTATTGTACAGCTGGGCTCGGCTTAAACGGTCAAAGTTTAATGACATACTTGTCATAAAGACGGTTACATGTGGCAAATATGGGCAACAAGCAGATTTTGGCTTTCGACGCCTTATTTATTGTTTGTTCAATTTTTGATTTCAAGTGAATTCACAGCAACTGACGATGATCCTTTCAGCACGACTGTTGATTGATACAAGAGCTCATTGGAAAATGCTAGTGTCTGGCCTCATATAGCTCGAAATTCCTTATGATAACGCTCACTATATGACTGTTAATCAATGTTAATTTTTAATGTACTTGTAAGGCGTGTCATTAAACTTTACTAATTAAATTTTTAATAATGTTAGTAAATCGTAATGATCAACAATGATACTACATATTTTTTCTTTGTTTAGCTCATCTGATAACAATATGGGAATAAAAATTTTTGTTCATATTTAATTTAAAAATCGATTAAAATTTTAAGGACTAATATATGAATATGCTCCATTGGTAATTTAAAAAATAGTTATTTTTTTCAAATACATTTTTAAACCATTATACTTACAAAAAATTGTGTACACAATACATATTTTTTTCAATCATTAATGTATTTTTAATGAATGAATATTTTTGTTTGTTGAAGCTTGAAAAAAATTTGTTAAAAAAAGTGTAGACGATTTTTTTCCCTTTGAAAAGAGCAAATTAATTCTAATGATCTCTTGCTAAATAAGTTTGCATTTTTCACAGTTGTGCCTAAGGATTTTTAAAAAAAATCTTAACCAATAGTTTATCAAGAGAATTGTAAACTCAAATATTTGTACAATGACGCAGAGTTTCGTGAATCTGAAGCTTAACGCTGAATTTGACATATTATTATTTTTTGAAATTCTTTTTAAAGTTTGAGATCACTCATAATATTCTTAAACAAAGAAATCTTCTTTAGGCATTATTTGCTTAAAAAATTTTCTTCAAATTACCCAATTTATGAAATATTTAAGCTCTCCGAAATTAAATATATATAAGAGAAACTTTATGAAAACCGCATTTACACTTGCAATTAATAATGAATATTCAAAAATCTGATTTTAAAAGGTAATTAAATTCATTGTCACGAGTAAAAAGAATAATAAAATAATAATAACTGGAAACGTTCATTTTAATAATAATTTTCCTACCCCACATATATATAAACAGTTTCCTTTCCAGATAGCGATCTCCGCTTCCAGAAAATGTTTTACTTTTATCAGATGAAAAACTGATAAAATCGCTTTTTTGCCTTTCACAATTTTTCTAATATCACAACAGCGACACCTGACGGAACAGATACGAATTTAATCACGTAAATGCGAATGCGAGAAAAACCATGATGATCGAAAAATGTATATAATAATAATAATAACGAACATACAAAGAAATAAAAGATAATAAAAAAAAAACTTTTTTAATTTTCTATCTTTTCAGGTAGACTCGACGAGAAGCGGAGGAGGAGACATTTCACAGTTGCCATAGTAACAGAGTTAAGCTCGGATCCTACCTGTCACTATTTATCTCTTGAGTTGGCGACAAAAAAAAATACAATTTTATTTTTTACTTTTTCTCTCTTTCCTATTAAAAGACTTTTGAAGAAAGAGAAATATTTATGTATAAAAGTACATTTCTAGAAAACTTTTTTCCTCTTTTTCTTTTACGTACACACTATAAAGTAATGATCGATATATCGATCAGTTGCGGCTGTGGTCTCGTGTTTTAATAATTTATTTAAGAGAGCTGGCAGGAGATGCATTTTGCGCTGCTGTATGCCAAGTTGGAAGGGTTATTCGGCGTTGTGCCAGTTAGCTCCTTTGAGGGACGTTACTTTAGGTTTGACCTAGAAATTTTTTTTTCCACTTCATCTCTTTCCCTTTGTGTCATATATTAAAAAAAAAGTTCAAAGCAAAATTGTTTCTTTATTTTTCTTCTTTTTCATTTAGTGATTGGAACGGATGAATGTTTAAATATAAGGCAAAAAGTATTTAAGAATAAATATTAAATTTTCGTCAAAAAATGCTTTGTTTCTTTACTTGCCAATATGATAAGGAATGCTAATAAGGCAGAAAGAATTTAAAAATAAATAAATAAAAAAAATTTAAGTGTTTCTTACTTGCCTGGGTGATACCTGTAAAACCAGCGTATAATTTTTTAAAAAAAGTAACTTCTTCAGTAGTTGATTAGTAAATAAAATTATGTTTCTAACGTTATTCGTCTTAATATTTAACAACAGTTTTATAAAAAAATATTACATATTCTCAATATATCTGATTTTTCTGTGGGTAATTGATGTATAAGTAGTTAATTTTTTGTTACATAAATAGTTAAAAGTATAAGTAGTTTTTTTTGTGAAATTTCCGAAAATCTAAAATGATAATAAATATAAGGCATAAAAATACAATTATATAGCATTAATAACAGAGATTGTTTTAAGCTTAGCTTGATGAGTAACATGAATATGCCGGAATATTATATGAAAAATTAAGATACGGAATTTTTTTTATTAAATCCAATTTCTTCAAAAATTATTTTTTACGTTTACTCTATTTGTGAACTTCTCGAATATGGTAAAAAAAATTTAAAGGTATAAGGCAACAGGTTAAAAAATATTTTTTTACCATCACATCACGAAACAAATTATAATTATTAAAAAAAATAGCATAAAATAACATAACATAAAAATAAATAGGCTTGTTGAGGCTGTTAAAAAGATA
Source organism: Nephila pilipes (assembly GCA_019974015.1). Lineage (NCBI taxonomy): Eukaryota > Metazoa > Arthropoda > Arachnida > Araneae > Nephilidae > Nephila > Nephila pilipes. Next base: position 198,289 of record BMAW01055817.1, read on the forward strand.
AAAGATCAGGTAAGTAATAAATATTAAACAAGAAGTATCTTTCTGATTTTTCTTCTCCCTTTTCTTAAGCGATATGAAAATTTTGTGATATGATACTGCGGTTTTTATCTTGTTTTGTATTTCAGAAAGAATTCGAGCTTGTCTTATAAAGAATTTTAATCCAGAACAATTCAATATTTATTCCTGATTATCTTTTTTCTTTTTTAATTGGCAGGATAGAAATTTCTTAAGTTCAATATTTAAAAGTTTCTGTATCCATTATTTGAAAATAATTTAATTTGAACAGCTTAAATATTGCATTTTTTAACCACCTAAGGGGCTATTGATTAGTTAGATTTTTGAGGGGCTATTGATTAGTTAGATTTCATACCAGATCACTTATTATTTTTTGTATCGTTTGCCTTAATTTTTGCTTTAGCTTAAATATATTCAATTTAATAATTTATCGTATCCCTTAATTTTAATTACATGTAGCTGATATATTATTCAATTTAATAATTTATCGTTTGCTTTAATTTTAATTACATTTAGGTTAAATATGTTCATTTTAAGTTTGTCGTTTCCTTCAATTTTAATATCGGAAAAGTTTACTATTGCCCATTTCTTGATATTCCATCGTTTAATTCTTATACTTAACTGAATAATTTAATAATGATTATAAAAAAAAAAGCGCACCTCAGGTGGCTAAATCTGTTCTTTGCAAAACTTTACGTAGAACTTTTTAATGTTATTTGTTGTTGTTGATATTCTGAATCGTTTTTATATTTAAATGTTAACAGAACTTATTAGTCGAAATTAATTTCACAGTTTAATTAAATTATTATTATTTTTTTTAATTTACCATTGTCGTTTTCTTCAGATTTGCTTACCATTATCTGTTTTAAAGATTTGTAAAAAACCTCAAAATTCTTTTCTATAAATTGCTATCTTAAATAATTATTAAAAGATAAAGATGACAAATGATTTTATTCATTAAGCCTCACCAGTAGAACTACACCAAGAAGTGTTGAAGAATTTATTTTCATTAACACGAACAAGTTTACTTTCGAACCAATCAAAGTAGTGTAATTCTTCATTACTTTGCAGCTGCAAATCTCTGATCCAGTATTCTGAAAACCAGACAAACATCACCAATAAAATTAAAAAATATTCATTCGTAACGGTCCATTATCTCGTCTACTTCGAGATTATAAAGCTGAGATAGATAATAGGTACCGATATTCATTCTAAGACAGGAGGGGGAAAAGTAAAAAAAAGTTACCAAAAAAGATCAGTCTACTTAACGAGACGGAGATGAACTACGTTGGATTCTTGTTTACCTCCCCTGACCAAAGGAATTGATAGTAAAAAACTAGGAAAGAAAACCCCGTAGCGGTTTTATCAGCTACCGAGGAACCCCCAGACCCCCTGGGGTTTCAAGGCTGAGGGCATCCGTCAAGACATTTGCCGAAAACCAAGGTTCAAAGTTCGCCCTTGTCCGAGAAGTAAAATGCGTTAAATGTCACGGCTTCCCATGAAGGATGGAAGAAATAATAAAGTCAGAAAGGAAGTGAAGTGAAAGAAGTCAGATCAGTAGATTTTTTTTTAGCAGTTGATCCTTGTACCATTCCTTCTCAAGTTAAGGATTCATAACCAATTATTTCATATTTTTTGTTCAGGAGTATATTTGATGGAAAGGTGCTTTATATCTAATTGAATAGATTTTTTTCTTATAAAAAAAATGAATGGTTCGGGAAAATACGCACTCAAAATACATAAACAGCATTGGATTGTTCTTCAAATTTATAGATGTTTATTTTTTAATCATTTTTATATGATTTTCTATTGATAAGAAAATCACAGACATGAAACAAAGAAATGTAATACGTGGAAAGGAAGGTATAAGTTAGAGAGGAAAATTACATGGTTTTGTGAACATTTTGTTCTATTTGTTCATCTTAACCTCTCTTATTATTTTTGCAGAAGACTAATATTTCCTAGAAGAGAATGCAATTATTTTCCTTTAAAATTGAAAAAAGAAAAAAAAAAGACTTTGGATCTGCTTCAACACTTTTTGAGTTATCTCAGAATATGATATGAAAAATGTTTCAATTGGATAAATAATGTGAAAAAATCTCAACAGTTTTAATTAAAGATTCGAGCTTTTCATGATGAGTCTTATTTATTTTGTGACATATATTATAACTTCTAAAAAATAACTTTAAAGAAATATTATTACACACAAAAGAAACTTACGAAAATCAAGAGCGAATTCTAACTTCAGTATTTATTTAATTCTCTAGGAATAAAATGCTGTGAAGAATCTTTTTTTTAAATAAATTACCTACACTTGGAACGCTTCCCTGTTACCTATTTCGTTGAATATTATTTAAAAGTCCATTAATTCTTAAATGAAAGCCATTCACACTAAAAAAAATAAAATGGTCAAATTTAAATCCAATCCTTTTATTTTTATCTGTTTATGAATATGCAATATTTATTATCTATCTCAATCGATCATTTCTCAATGCACTTACAATTTAACTTAATATTAAAATTGGTTTAATCTGTAACCCAGTTGCTTAGGTCCAAATGAATCTAACATTTTTTAAAGAAAAATATCTCACCATCTACGAGTAATTCCTATTATAGCTGCAATATAATACTGTGAAACTTAGTACTCTACAATAAAATTCATGATAGTGCGTTCTCGAATGACCGATCCTCATTTCGCAGATTACTACGAACAGTCTTATCGAAATTTATGGCAAATATTACAGATTTAACGCTCTTAACACCTTTCAATGAGGAAAGTGGTAAATGTTACACTTTTTATTATATTTTATTTTTATTATTAAATTTAGGAACAATTATTTTATGTTTTATTTCTCACAGTTATGCCTTCTAATATATATAATTTTTACACAGTGCTCAAAGCTTGCATAAAATATGTAACCAAATTAATTAAATTGAATTTGAATTTGCATAATTAATGCTATGTAACTATAGTGAGACTCTTTATAATATATGAAAAATAGAAATGGGACTATCATCGATCACATGAGTACTCCTCCCTAATATATATTGTAGCAATAAATGCGCATTAAGTGCTTTGACTTGAGAGACACAAAATATTTTTTCGTAATTTGAATATAACAATTGCTTCTACTTCTTTTTTATTGAAATTTCCGCTTAAAATTCTTTCCTCATATCATCAAAAAAATTCACAACTGCGCATTTTCATCAAAATACTTCATCTCGCGCATGAAAATATCTCTGTCATTTAAAAATCACCCACTGAAACATAAATCCCCCCAAAACGAATTATAACTCGTCGCGTTCTTCCCAGCAATCGTAAAATCTACGCAGTAAGATTTCCAAAACCTACGAACCAGTTGTTTTTATGCCTCTGGAAATCAATAAACAGATAAATGTATTCCACAGAAGGCACCCCCGCAGTGCTCAGGTAGGGGTTGCCCCTTTTTAGTTAGCCACCGTTGAATGTGATTGAATATTCATTAGGAACAAACACTTCTGCGGTGTTTACCATGGAGCTTTAATACTGGTTGTCCTCCAATCCACAGTAACATAAAATTGGTGAGTTTATATCCGACGCTTCTTCAGGTTGACTTTAAGAAAGCAATTTCATTGGTAATGGAATACAATGCGTACTACGCATCGATTGGCCAATAGATATCTTGCATTCGTCAGCACATTTCTTTTTCATTAAAACGATAGGAGAATCTTCCTTATGAAGTAACTCTGATTTTTATACCCCGCTTTATAATTGTGTCGTAAAAAGTTGAATTGTTATTTCAGGAGATTTATCATACAACATAACGTCACTTCCGTGACTTTGTTTCTATATTTTATTGATGGGTGCGATGTTGTTTCATGCTTAAAAGAAATTTCAAAATTGGATTTTTCTGCATGCAGATATATTTTTTTGTTAGCTTTAATAAGGATACAGTTTTGTATTTTTATGAGGGAATTGAAAATCATCGTAGTGTAAATTGCCTTTGTACTGATATTATTTACATAATTGTGCATTAATTACATAAAACTATACGTGTACAGATATTATTTCATACACATTATACATTCGTACAGACCTTAAAAAAAGAAATAACTAAAAATCTAATTGTTTTCAAAGATCCCACTTACCACCCATTATGAATTAGTGAACTTAAAATTAATTCTATATAATTACTACGCTCCATTTAAAATAAAGCCTAGTGTATTAACTCGGAAACAATCATGTATATCTGAAAGGGTAAAAATTTAAAAAGACCTAGAATTTTATTTGGCGTATGGTTATGTTATTATTTTCTTCAACGCAATGTTACTGTTATTAATCTGAAAAAGTACTTTTAAGAAATCAATCTGGGTTTCGTTTCAAAAGAGCTTTGCAATCAAACTAGAGGCATCATTCTTCTATTATGAAATTTAATAAACTGACAAAAAAAAATTCAAATGTGATTCTATACAGTTTTTATTTTTTTCAGAAAATACAAAACATTTTATTTACAATAACACAAAGCACGAAGCTTAACGAACAAGAAAAACCTTACATATACATACCAAGTTGTACAGGATCAAACTGCATTAAAAATCAATACATAACAATTCATATTTTAATACTTATCATTTCTTTAAATAAGCTACGCATTATCAATATCAATTCAAACTGATATTGATAAAAAAAAAAGATTATTTTAATAGCATTGAAATCAGTTTCGTTAAGAATAATAGCGCATAGCAGGAGCAGAAAATATCAACATCTGGGTATAAATTTTATACAGAAAATTCAAGTCATTCACTTACAGAAATAATTTTAACTCTTCGAACATGATTATTTAAATAAAATAAGTTTTAACATGGGAAGCAATTTTCATATAAGTTAATAGAAATTTACATAAATATTTAAATTTTAATTTATATCGCAGTCAATGAAATTCCATTACTGAGATCTAATACTGAGAACTTCGAATACTCTCTCTCGCTTGAGAAGATTAATTTTAATATATACTATTCATAACAAAATTTAATTATTACTGAATTTCTGAGCTAAAATTAGATTGCTGTTGTTTGAATATATATATTAGGAGAGAAAACATCAGAGTTACATTCTTCTTCCGAATACCTATTTATTATGTTATCTGTTTGTTAGAAATAATTTTGTAAAAAAAAAAGCACCTCTATTTTTGTTCCAACAATATTCTGCGTTACATTTGCAAAAGCATTTGGAATGGAAAATCAAAGCAATTTATTTCAAAAGAGAAAGCTGATATTTTTTTAGTAATAGCATGATGAACACTTTTATGTACAATGATTGAAGTATCATTGTCTGAAAAGATTATTAAACACCTAGAATTTTTTTTGTACCAAATACATAATAAAACTATTGAATGATAAAATTAATACAATATGAAATGTACGTACTTTAATTAAAAGCATAAGAAATTCCCGAGTTTGAATATTGAAATCATTAAACATTTTTAAAAGAGTTTTTCTCTGAGAAAGCTTGCTAAAATTACCATTATTATTTTAAAAAATACATTTCAATTTGAATATTACAAAACTATTTTGGAAATACAACCATCGAATCATATGTCGATAGAAATATTTTATTTGTGTATTACTTTCGATATAAACAAAAAAATTTAAATGAAGCAATTTGATCCCATACAACACTAATGTCGAATTGAAGCAATAACGATTAATAAACAAAAGCAATTTTTGAAACACAACAAGTTTTTTGAGACATATGTACACACAGAACTGGCCATTGCATCACCAAGAGCATTTTGGACTTTGGACTTTGATCTCTCTTTTTGAGGTAGATTTTTAAAATTTATTGAATTATTTCATAGAATCTTAAATATCAAACATAATTTGAAAATAAATATATCTATTACAACTCATTTTTTAGTTTTCTATTAGAATATAATTTTTATGTCTAAATTAATATAGTTTAATTTGAATGAATAGATAATAACATGTCGATAAAAATCAAATTATCATCAATGTTCAAAACTTAAGCATCTGCATAACTGTTCACAAAATCTCTTAAAAGTATACTCACTAATATATCCCAAAAGGATTTGATTTAGTACAGATAAATATAATTTTTATTGATGATATACGAAGTATTTGCTAAATTTTAAGTGACAATTGTGAAAGCTGCAACATCATAAATGTAGTAAATATTCACAAATTACTTGTTTTAATTATATTAAAATTTCATTTTCGATTTTCAAAAATAGAATAATTCGATTTTACTTTTGTTTAGTTTGTAAATTGCCTACATTGGACATATATGACACAAAATTGAATGAATTTTTATTTAAAATATTGCATCGAAACAATACTATAATGCAATATTGGGTCAATTATGTTTCTAAAAGCCAAATTAGAGATAATTGTAAAATTAATTTCACGAACAGGACTTAATATATTCACAGTAATTTTATTTTCTTCAATTTCTCAACATCTCAAAGTTCTTAGCGCATTGAAATGCTTTTGAAAGAAAATTGAGTAAAAAATACAAATCCAATTGAGAAAGTAACGAACATAGTAATCATATATATTATTTATGACAATTTTTTACAAAATATACGAATAATATGTTTTCAAAATTAAAAATCATGATAAATATAACTTAAAATTTTAATATAATTTTTTTTGAATGTTTCAATGTAATTAAAAATCCAAAACTTTCCAATATTTTTTGTTGTATTTTTCTAAAAACACTTGCATAGATCAAAAACTAAATTTTTTTCAATTAAAGATTCCTTGTTATTTTTCTTCAAAATTTGAATATTGGGGGAAAAAATGTCCTTTCAAGAAATGTGTGGTGTTTTTGAACACGATGGCTTCATGTAAGATCAATTGGAGGCTTTTTCATACTCATCTGCAAATTTTGTCTAGTATATATTGCACTTGTGAATAAATCTTTAGACGTATTTCGGCTTAAGGACTGAATGGAAGACTTGATAAATAATGGTGAGGCTTTACTCCGGCCAGTCCGCAACGATCCTAATATCCGACTTCCAAAAAGGAACCTAAAAAGCAAAGAAAAAATTAAGCTTCTTTTTGATAAAAATTGTTTCAATAATTTTTATTAGATTAATCAGCAAATGTATAGGAAAAATTACTTATTTTATTATTTTGATAGATTACAGCACATTATTTGATGAGGTCGCGTTAATATAAGTTTTTGTACATACGGATAATTTTTGCCACAGAGAGCTCGGCCAATTTTTATTTTGGTTTTTTTACATACATTAAATTAGTTTAAAAAAATGTATTTGTGATGTTGGGCTGTTCGTGATTTTCTTTTTGTTAACCTCGGGGATTTTTTTGCTAATTCGAATTTTATAAAATAACAACTTTTCGCCAACCAATATGAAATGTGAATAGGTAAATTAGAAGGTGTTAAGAAGTGTAGTGAATTGAATTATAAATAGTGATACAAAAGTGAAATAGAATCGTAAAATAAATCGTGAAAGTGAATAGTAAAAAGATAGTATAAGCAATAATACTTTGTTCACAGCCAACAAATCGAATATTTTTAAAATTTACTCATACTGTATTCATTGGATATCGCTGACTGTATGTTAATGAAGCAGTGGTTTTTTTCAATATTTTTTTTTGTCTTGTTTAAGCTATTTTGAAGCCTTTTCTCAACCATATCTAAGAGATCTAACGTACCTATGATACTCCTAAAAGGAGAATTTCAGAAATTTTTCAGTAACTTTTTTCTGAAAACTTACATCTGTGGCTTAAGACTCCTATCTACCGCCATTTTGATTTCGTGAACGTAATGTTATTCCTATGGAATTTCTATTACCATTATCAAATTCTTACTATTTTATCCATTTGAATGCAATAAAGTGCATCCAAAAAGCAAAAAATAATGAAGGTTTCTGCGGAATTAAATTTTTCTTTCGATTTTTAAAATTTTTTTTACTCCTATTTTAATTGTTCGCTTATGGATTTTCTGGACTTTAAGAAAACATTTTAAAATATATTTAAAAATCAGAGAAAAAATGTAATGACAAGCTGATATATAATTGTGGATTTTATTGAATCATCATAAACCTTCATTATTTTTTGCTCTTTCGGATGCACTTTATCACATTCAAATAGATTAAATAGTAAAGATTTGAAAATGGTAGTCGAAATTCCATAGGATTAACATTACGTTCAAGAAATCAAAATGGACGATAGACGGGAGCTTTAAGCTTTTTAAATTCGTATGGTGGAGAATAGTTGTTGCTAGTCTGTCTTTTACACCAGGGAAGTCATTAAAATTTACCTTAGTATAATGCACTTTTTAACTAAAGTTTTTCAGATTTTAAAAGTTTGCTGTTATATTATAGGCAATGTGCATCAGTATATGCCTAACTGGTCATTAGTGTACTTCGAAAAAGAATTGTTAAACTATTTCCTTGGTTTGATAAATTCATTTAAATGAGAGAAACTAGAAATGCAATGCATTACTAGTTTCTCAATTATAAATACATTTGCTATTCCAATGAAAATCTTCCCAAGAAAACTTATCATGGAGCTTACAGTAGAAAAAAAGCAATTTTTGTACCGAGAAAATTAAATACTATTTAATTCATTATTTACATATAGATGAATCTCTAGATCTATTGTTTAAAATTTTAGTAAGTTTTATTCAATTGCTTTCTAAATTTTCACGCAATTGTTTTGAACGTTGTTTTTCGAACCAATCATAAATCGAAATTACTTTTTTGGGATTATTGTTTAAAAATTGAATCATTTTATCTGAGCTGTTCGCGTGTTTCTTAGAAACAGTTCGTGCATCTTAAAAAATGCGCTCACCTCATTTCGAGTCATTGCAGTAATATATTGATATATTATATTACTTTAAGAGAAAAAATTACATAAACAGGAATCTTCTTCTATTTTATTACTTTTACGTACTTTTATAATGAGATTACAATTAAATTTTAAATTTATATTTTTGAACTAGAAAGCTATTGATTTTCATAAAAGCAGATTTTAAGTTGAATCAGATCATGCTATGGTTTAATTTAACATAAATTAATTATATGTAGAATTAAACCCAAGTGTATGAATATTCAAAATTAAATTAATTATTATTGTCGAACAGACCTCCAATGACTTGCAAATCATTTAAATGGAAAGGATCTAAACTCCCCGCTCTTAATAAAGTGAGATATAAAACCATTAAGAAATTTACACGTTAAATCACGAGTTCTTTAGGCTATAAAATATTGATTATAGGTTATGATGCCTTTACAAAATCTTACTTTTGTAAGTCATACTCCTTATAACATTTAAAGAACTTGAAAGGCTACGAATAAACAATTAAATAAATGTAATATTAAAAAGGTTAGCAGAACAGTACATATAAAAATCAATTAAAGCAGTAACATTACATATTAAAAGTATTAAAAAGGAAAACATTTTCTCATCTTCAAATGATTGAAAAATATTTTAGGTCAGTTAAATTCGATTGCAAAATCTAGCGTCAAAAAATTAATTCTTATTCAAAGCATTATTCTTTTTCATGTATGTATACTGTTTATATAAATATCAAATATTTTTTTTAAATATTATACCATTGTGTATCAAAAAAATTCTTCTTGCCTTTCATAAGAATGTATTTTTGTTAATTAGGTCTTATGTATGAATTTAGCCTGTATTCTTAAAATTTATGACAATTTATCAATATTTCGACCATTAGTGCTAGTAAGTGAAAAAACATATTTGCTATACGAATTAAAATTAAAGCAAACGAGAGAATTTATTTGCTTAATCCAGAACATAAAGCCAATCTAAATCGTTTCCCCTATATCTTATTTTTTTCCAAATTTTCTACTTATAAATAATTGTTTTCAAATGTTTGCAAATGCTCTAATAAACACAAATTAAAAATTATTTCTATTAATTAAAAGCAAAATTATTTTCTTCTTTCGTTATAATTTTTAATAATAATCAAGCATACAGCAATAACAATTATTCTCAAAGTTTTTTTTGTAGATTTATTTCATATTATAGCTAATAGCTTTGATCTGCAGGTCTTAGGATAAAGCGACAAAATCATTAACTATCACTAATTGTAGAGAAATGTAACTCAAGTATTTTTATGTAACAATGTGTTACTAGTATCTTATATGTGTGTGTAATCAGACGAAAATCTAATTTTAAAATGTTTTAAGGAAATATCATTGACGTGCTTTCAAAAGAACAGAATATAATTTCTAGAAATACTAAGTTTTTTTTTTTTTTTTTAAAGGTGTATTTTTAGGATCATTTTTGTTTTCAAAATTTCATCAAATGCTCCTCAAAAGTTGATTCCTTCTCACAATCTTTGTGAAGAGAAAGCAATTTAACTTTTCACAAAAATTTTAATTCAATAACGATAACTTTAAAAAGCACTTAATAAGTTTAAAAGCATCTTTATACAGACAAATATTAATAGTTTGAATAAAATACTCTTGGAGAACTTTAAAAATCTATTATTATTAATATGTTGTGCTATAATAAGCAAATTTTATACTACAATGAAGCGTCAAAATATCGGGAAACCTACGATAACTATTTTAAAATATTGTATGAAATGATAATTAAAATGATAATATGCAAGCTTAACATCTTTCTATTTGTTTTATTAATAACCAAAAATCATTTTTAAAAGTTTTTTTTAGTCTCATCATAAAAATTTGACTCACTCTTAAATGAAGTAAACTTTTCACACGCATTTCTTAAGAAAACAATCTTGTTAATTCATTTGATAAAAGCTAAATAGAGTGGAAACATTGCATAAAAGACGTCAATTCTTCCTTCAAATGACCATTATAAAATTCATAAAAATAAATTCGTGTCCTGTATCACAGAATATTCTTTCGAACATTCGATGATGCGATGCAATATATTACTTCCTGTTCCTTAGCATCATTCACTCGAAAATCTGACCCCGAATTTGATACATTGTGTGAACAAGGTTCTTAAAACCTTTCCAACAAAGTTCCGGTTAATTCGAGTACAAGACATGCAAAGATGACTTGTCAAGTTCCATTTAGACTATACTTTTATTTTTTTACATCCCTTCCCCTCTTTTTTTCGTTTGTGTATTGTTTTCTTTTTCTTCAACAAAGTGTGATACATATCATTGTATACCGACTTACTGCAGCGTTTTCCTAACTGTACATGGTTCGTTACACATGAATTGGGGACAAATTTTGTAGTTGACACAAAGTAAGGCTTACCGTTACATCAATATATAACTTAACTTTAATACTTCTCAACACGTTTTAGTAATTATTAACCCACATACATCCGTAGATATTCCTTGTACTTGTAAAAAAATATAGTGGACTTTAATTGAATTGCTTTTTGCTTAATATTTGACTAAACTTCAGAACTTCTTAATACATTTTAGAGTAATTATTATATCTATCAAGCATTCATTCCATAAATATCCATTGTACCGGCAGTGAACTCTTAACGAATCTTTTGCAAGTTCAATGGATTCTTTAAGAACTATGCGTTATTAAATTTGAGGTAAAAGTATCACATGATTAAAAATTAAATCAAGCAATCAATTGAAAATACCAATATTTTTCTTGTCCTTTTCCTAGAAACACAGTAAGACACTGATAATTGATTTCATAACTTAGAACCTTTTTCCGATGACGAGAATAACATCCAAACTGAGTAGTCACTTTCCAACGTCACCATGAAACGTAAGGACTTTGAAATCAATTCGCTTTGTATGCTTTTGCTTAATTATAAAGTTTAAAGGCAATCAAAATATTGTTTCATAGAATAAAGTTCGGGTTATAGAATCAAGGCTTGTATTATCGACTCAAATTCTGCATCACCAGCCGCAAAGCTCATCATAGTAAGTTAAGGATAAATCCCGAAGAGTTTTACTTGTAAAGCTCCTTAGTACATACGTTACAATAAAAAAAAACTGTTACTGATCCCTATTTTCCCATCAAGTTTAAATTTAAAAAAAAGTTAAAACACAAAACTTTTATAAGAAGTAAATATTATTTCTTACACCTTTTAATTTTATATATTAGACTTACGATTCTACAGATGAATATGCATTGTATTTAATATTTTGCTTTATTTTTCTATTCTGTCGAGGATTTTCATTCCATATGTATTCATAAATCTATAGCTTTAATATTCTGGCAATTTAGAGATTATTTATTAAGTGGTGATTTGCTGAACACATCACCAAGAATACTCACATACAATTTGTGTATCGCAATATCGTTTTTTTTTTTTTTTTTTTTTTTGCAAAACTTTCCACAGAACAGTTTTTATTTTGCTTATTGATATGACTTCTTTTCAGATATGATTTAACTATAAATAATTTCTTATTTTGACTTAAACAGCTTTCAAGATTTTCTTAACTCTACTATTAGTTAAAAGCTTACTTATTCTTAGACTCGAAATGGAAATTATTCTTGCAAAAATCAAATTAATTTATCAGAAATTCTTTTTAATGCTTTTTTAGATAATTGTTTTCTGTTAGGAACTGTTTCTATGAAGGAAAGTATTTGATATGAATATATAACAACTTAAAGGATTCTGCAAAAATTTAGCAAAAATTCTTAAGAATAATTATAAAAAAAATTAATTTACATTAAAAAAAAAGAATGAAATCACTTGTCTCAGAATGTACCATGATTTACATCATAATTTGGATAGAATATATTCTATTCAGATTCTCTGAACATATTCTTTTGAATTTAAAGTAGAGCTAGAGATTTCTCAAAGATGCATATCTAGAGTCTTCGCAATATTCATTTAGGAGTTAAAATATCCAATTTTTATAAATTATTCATCTCAAAATTATTTTGATGAGAGCTAGATATTGCAATATTTATTTTAAATGGGATTTTATAATAAACATTATGAAACCTTTTCAAATGATAAGATGCAAAATAATGATAAGAGCAAGAAAAACATTTCAAATAAATGATTGACAAAATCAAACAAATCGACGTTTTAATGGACTTCGTATTGCATTTAGGTGAAGAAATTAAAAAAAAATTTCCTTTTTTCTTTACTTTTTACATTATTTTTATTTTCCCTATTACATTATAATAGGGGGGAAATCACTAGTTTTTATAAAATACTATGCTATAATTCTCTGTATAAATCAGTTTTCCCAATATAGAATAATATGATTTTCTGGCAATAGAAAGCAATAATAATTAGAGAATTGAATTACCAATTTCTCACTTCCTACTTTAAAAAAAAATTCTAAAATTTCATCTTTGTATATATATGCATTTCAAATATTAAAACCAATACTAAGTGAGTTTATAAAATAAAATTTTGAATACAAGTTTATGGTTAGCATTTTGATTGTATATTTTGGAAAGAGCATTTATAACATATAATATTTACTTGAATATTTTTTAGTAAAGGAATATTCTTTGAAAGATTTCTTTGCATTTTTTAAAGAAATAAACCTAGAAAAATTTACTGTCATAAAAAAACCATCCCTAATTTTTTTTTTATATTTCTAATTACTATATTTTACTTAAAATACATAAGAGTATCATAGAGAGAGAGAGAGAGAGAGAGAGAGATTTAACTGCTGTTCTATACATTATAATTTTATAAATAAAGTACTTTGCGATATATGTAGAGTTTCTAAGCTCGGAATTTTAAAATATACTTCAAAATAATGAAAACTAATCAATTCTGTACTTTTTTAAGAGAAAATTAATCCATAAATTAAAAAGAGTTTATCAATATAAACATGGAAACGTATAATCTTCTAAAAACAACATACAAATTTAATGCGTAATAAGGGAAGATATCTTTGAAGGTTTCATATAATGAAGTTATGAAAAACATAGGTTCAAATGATGAAATTAAGCAGCAAATTTTATCAAAAGACTTTGAAATAACCGTAATTTAAACATGGTTAAAATATGTTGAGAACTTAAGTAGGAATGGCAAGACTTAAATTTATTCTAATTGACTTTAGTTTTATATTTCTTTATTTTCGCTAACTATTATTATTTGAATTTTGCTTCAAAACTTATCATCAATGAATTTTAAGAAACGATAAATTTAGATGACGATTAAATTAACTTATTATGAAGCTGTGCATTTTATTTAAAAAAAAAAAAACTATTCAACTCACGTGCAACTTTATAAAATAGCATATTTCAGGTATAAAATACCTTAAATTTTAGAACATATCAATTATATACATACATATATGTTACACATATAATTAACATCAAATTTTCAAGCAGCATGAAAAATAACTTAATTAGTACTGCTAAAATAATAAGAAGATTCAAATAATTTAAATTCATAAGAGATGCTTTTATATAGTTTTAAATTACATACATAAAAGAAATATTATGCAAAAATTTCGAGATATTTTCATTGAAAGCAGAATGAGTGATGTGAAAAAATTAAGCACATTCCTCTTATTAATGTATCAATCCAAATAATTTAATACATTAATTTGATATTTAGACAAATAATCTTGATTTATGAATGATATTATTTTCAATTATAATTTAAATTATTATATTTTAAATTATTTTAACTAAAAATTTTCCACATTGAAAAAAAACCCTGTAATTTATGAACTGAATAAAAATGTATGTTTTTCTCTCAACTGTTAGTAAAATTCATTTGCGAATTTCATTCTGTACTTCAAAAACAAAATTTGAATTATTATTAAAGAACTATTTATGCTCCGAACCATTGCAAAATAATTTCCTGCAGTTTATATTAAAACTTATGAATTTGATTACGATTAATTAATTAATTATCTTAATAATATTTTATTTAATGGAAATAAAACTGTATTGCAATCAAATTGAAGAAAATGAATTGATTACATAAAAATACTCAATTAAAAATATTGATTGCGTAATCAACTTAGAGTTAATTATGTACTGTTAATGTCCTTTGCAAAAATCTGTCATTGAAGAATTTTAAAAATTAAGTTTTAAATGTATAACTAAAAGATATCTCGTTAAAAGTGTTACTAGACGTTTATCGATACAAATTTTGGAAATCATGTATAGAAATGTCTTGAAGAGTGAACAAAATATGTTAGAAGCATTATTATCAAAACAATAAAATCCATTTTTAAAGCCTGCTTCTTCAAAACTCGCGTGTGTAGAAATTTTTCAATGAGTGTTTTAATAAGGTAAACGAATTAAAGGTGAAAGTTGCTAGATAAGCTCTCATATATAAGCGAACCTCTAAAATATATAATCTTCACCTAATAGAATGAATTAGGCACTTTTTTGTTAATGAAAAGTGTTTAATTCAACAAATTATTAGTGTTTTCTATAATTTAAATATATATTGAGTAATAGTTTAAATTATATGTTATATATATATATATGTGTGTGTGTGTGTGTGCGTGCGTGTGTGCGCTCTTTTTTAATTTTACATATTTGTTTTTTTTTTCCTTTCTTTTCTAACTTTTAAATATATACTTTTAAAAATGAGTATTATATTTAGTAAGAAAAAAAATAAACGTTTCTATCAAAATGTACTCATTAGCTTTTCTTTCATTTAAAAATTAAAAAAAAAAAAAGATTTGTAATATATTACTCATTGTACTACCAAAAATCAAACTTTTAGATTATGTAATTAGTTCAAAGTAATCAAAATTAAAATACTCTTAAATGATTCCGTTTTTCTTTAAATCGTTGATGCGAAATCTCTTAGCTGGTGGTTACTAATTGAATCATCAAATTATGATTCCCAAAACCCTCGTTGTACGAAATATCTTAAGTAATCCAACTTCTAAAGAAGTACGTGCATTTGTGTTCTAAAGAATATATTCAATTGTAAGAATAATTAGTGTTTAAATTTTAATACAAAAATCCAATGACCAGTGTTAAAAAAAGAAAAATATATGTTTTATTTGAATATGGATCAAACATTTAAAACAATTTAATCTGGAGAAGTAATCCGTTGTTTAATAATTGTTGTTCATGAATATTTTCGCTGTTTAACTTCTTGAAACTGATTTGAACAGTGGCATTGATTTTCGCAAAGATATTTCGTAATAGTTATAAATATAAAGTTAAAAAGCTCTAAAATACCTTTGATGACATATACTAACCTATTATTCATTTTTTAAAATTATTTTATAAGGAATGTTATTACCTTAAATGTATTTATCTGCTTAAAGTAAAACTTTTGAATAAGATTAGCTATTATTAACAACTTTTTTTTTCTTTCATTTAACAAAAGTTGATTGCTATCAAATCAACATCGTAAACAATGAAAAATTTCTAATTACATTGGTTTCGTTTATTCAAAGACATGCATCAACTGTATTACGGAGAAAAATACTTTTTAATAATTCGACAATAAAGGAAAACAAATTATGAATTCAAAATGCTTAAAAGACACAATTCATTAGAAATTTTATCTTAACAAATGCAAACCTCACCAGCATTTGAAATGAAATTCTACCTGAAATAATTTCAATTGACCTTTCCTTTTAGCTATTTTACTACGCTTCCTAGTAAATTCCTATTTTCGTTTCGTTGCAATTTTTCTCACGGAAATAAATTTCATTTAAAAAATAAATTCAGATAAAAAAGGATTAGATATTTGAATTTTACCGACTTCGAAATCGATATTATTTTAAATTTAAAGTTTCTTTTTGTTGGAAATGTATTTTTAATTTTCTGCTTCCTCTAGAACTTTTTATAATATTCATTTATGCCACTGAAATGTGAGAAGAATCGTGCCTGATCTCTAATTGAAAGCCCATTTACCATCAGGACTTTCAGTTATTATCTTTAATTGTTAGAGTTTTCAGTTATTATCTTTAATTTTTAGAGTTTTCAGTTATTATCTTTAATTGTTAAAGTTTTCAGTTATTATCTTTAAATGTGCCTTTAATTTGCATAATGTTTTGCATAGTTTTCGTTTCCTGTGGCATTTGCTATTGTTGACTCTATATATAAAGGCACCGAGATATTCTTGTCTAAAAGGAGCATTATTAGGGTTGTTAGAAACGGTGTATTGAAATGTAATTCAATTGTAGTTTTCTTTTGTTTAATTTAATACCGTAGTCTTTTGCTTAATTTTGTTTCATATTTAGTTTAAATAAATTTAATGTTTACATTTTCAGATTTTTTTTATTTATTTTTGTAAATGGTTTTTGAGTCACTGCGAAAACTTATAAATGAGAGAATTAATTTTAATTATAATTCGCGTTACTTTCCCCCTGGATCTGACAACTAATGAAGAATCGTCAAATGTAGCTAAAAAAAACAAATATTCCATTTCATGCGACTTTTAAATAGTAGTTTAAAATTCAAGTACATTCCTAATCAACGTTAGGACACAAAAGGAAACAGAAGCAATTATTTCGCCAGCAGCTAAACAGGTAAATGCAATCTGTCAAATTCAAAATAATGAACGTTGTAAACCAGCAGGAATATGAAATATATCATGCATACTTTCATGGTTCGACACAGCATAGAATGGTATCAAGGAAAAGAAATTTACATACATTATTGATTCCAACTGTGATCGTGATTAGCGCGTTGAGAATGCTTTTCGCTTAGATCATATTTATCATATTTAAAAGCAATTTTGTCCAAGTATCAAAAACGTCTGCGATGCATCCATTAATGCGTATCTTTCGTAATTGAAAACATTATTAATTGCTGGAAGCTTCTGATCAAGCGAGGAAAATAAAGTGTAATTTGATTGTCTTTTCCTTGCTTTGCTGAAGTTCGTTTCAAGGCTGTCCGATTTCAATCCTTCCATTCCCTTGATTATTTGTCACCGAAAAATGGCCGTTTAATTTCTGGTCTGCCTTCCGGTGCTGAATGCATTAAATTAATCAATTTCTCAATTTAATTAATCGATGTCGTTAATCGATTTTTCATTAACCTTCGGGGAGGCAATGAATGCGGTATCGTTTGTGAGGTCCGCTCGAATGACATGTTTCGGAATTAAAATTGAAGTAGGGTATGTGCTTGCAAAAAAGGTGATAACTATAAAGTGATGAACCGATATAATGATTAATGAGCTATCACTTACTTCAAAAGTAAATGATACATTCATCTGGAAAAACGGCTGTTACCAATTTGGGGTGGTGAATTGATGTTTACTTCGAATGTAATTTAAAAATAGATAGACTAGAAAGAAAAAAAAAAAGGAGAAACTTTTTGCCGCAGAAAAAAACATTTCCTTATACAAGAAATAAATTACTTTTTAATTGATACATTCATGGAACAAAATTTAAATAATGTAATAAAATGAATGAAGACTGTTTAAAATATCACTTTTACTTGTGCGTAATGAATAAATATCTAAGTAAAGAAAGTGAGTTAAATAATCATGATTTTTCGAGCTTATCGATATTTCCTTTCGTTAAAGTATTTACTTCCAACAAATTTTTACAGCTAAAACTGTCTTCACTTATTATTATAATAAACAATGCAAACTTGAGACACATTTTTCAGGTAAAAAAAATATTTCAACTTTAACACTGTTTTGTTCAAATAAGTTTCAAGAAGTTAAACGGTGAAAAGATTTAAGAGAAACGATCATCATGCAACAGAATATTTCTCCATATTACATTTCTTAAAAATGTTTGATCAATTATCAAATAAAACGTAAAATTTCTTTTTTTTTATTGATTATTGGTTTTTATACTTACACAAAATATTTCTAAATGTTAAAGGCACAGTGTTAAAAAGGTCCCTCTCACTCTGCTTGTGTGTTATAATCATATAAATATTCCGAATATTGGTGAAATGTTTTCTACAACTAAATGCTCCTACAAAATAACATCAAATAAACTTTTAATTTTGAGTGATAAAATAAAAAAACTTTCATATGAATAGAATGTTTCTAAATATTGAAAGTATAGAATAACAAATGGTTATATATCTTATAATCAGTAATTTATCTGAGCATTGGGCTATTTTTTTCTACATATAAATATGTTCTAAGATTCAAGACTTCTTTTGCATACTAAGTTTGAGTGCCGTTTGAAATTGAATGACAACATCAGCATCATAGTTTTCATAGTAATTTATTCTTAGCAGAAAAAAAAAAGCATCGAAAATGAAATATGAAAAAAAAAAAATCTAAACTGACACTTTAAATTTAGAATTCAAGTTATACTTTTAATACATATTTTATTATATTAAGTGGAATCAGTAATTATTTGATTTAAAATGCGATATTTCTTTTAATTAACTTTAACTAGAACATGTGTTTTAAATAATCTGCCCATGCAATGTAATAAATTAACCAGTAACAACTAATTTATCCTACCAATATACCTTTATTTTGTAACGTAGCGATGTTTCTTAATGTGTTTCATAATGATATTTTCTTTGAATATGAATGTTACAATTTAAAATAACTTTCAAAACACATTCCCGTGAAAAATGAACGAAAAAGCTTATGGGATAAGGCTATGCAATGACGAATTTTCGCGAACAAATGCAACGGTTTTTTCCTTCATCACATCCTTTTCTTAAGGAAAAGACTCTAAGTATTGTCAAAAACAGTCTGCAAATATTGACAACGTAATAACCCATCACTTCTTATATTCATGCTTTTTGTGCTGAGAGACCGTATCGACTCTATTCTTTAGATCCAACAAAAAAGCTGGCATAGCGCAGGTGCGTTGTTTTGTTTGCTCAAATGGAACTTTTTTTTAACGACCGGAAAGTAAAGGATACTTAACAACCTTACAGGAATTGAAAATCATTTGCAATCCTTAAATATATATAACAATATTCATTCAAACCTTTATTATTTCAGCTTAAACTCTTAATGACGGTAGCGAAAATATATTTATTAATTTATCAAAAAAAAAAAAAAAAAAAAAAAAAAACTAATAGATACTTTACGAGGTCTAACTGTATTTTTATTTAATTTCAGCATTTCTATAGCCAGGCTTATGAATCCCAAAACTTAAACACAATGGAATAATAATTAAATAGTTCATTTCAATTAATTAACTTACAAGCTCCAAGGCTTGAGAAGCGTAATAATTTGAGATTGAAAACAAAAAAATTAACAGAATTAGGAAGAACACTTAAAATACAATTAATTCTAGAACTAAAAAATAATACTAGGTCTAGGTACAATATATTTTAGTTAAATCTGTGTCTACTGCAATATTGGTTGGTGATATATTCACTAAATAAGTGCTACTCACTATATCAATATCACCATTGACTGCGTCTTGGTACAGCTAGTCAATAAAACTAGAAAATATATTTTCCATTTTTGGTTCATTCTCATAAATAACTTAAGGAAAGAAACATTTGCTAGTTGGAAGATGTAAAATTTATGAAACAGAATACAATAATTCGAAATGAAACAACCAAAATAGGAGCTAACATCTCATCTTAAGAGCTCTAATTCCTCCCTAAAACAGCTTTCATAACTGAACAGGTTCCTCCGTAATAAGTGTTTATCCTATATTGTTGTGATAGAAGTATCCAGAAAAGTTTGAAATGGCAAAAACGTGTCATTTTGTGCGACGTGTACGAAAGAAATACAAGTACATTATAATTAAGTTATAATATTGACAAAACCACATGTATTTTTTGACATAGGTAAGTTAAATTCATAGAGTGTAAAGCATAGTATTATCATAATATAAAAAGAAAAAATATTATTATTGTATGTATAAATTTATTGTTATTAATTAATAGATTTTCACATGAAATGTGTAGATTTGAATAACAACTAATTTTTTCTCGTGTATGTTTGATATTCTGAATATAGTTTTTATATTACATAAATCTTGTATATTTTTATCGCGTGATTGCTTTTCCAAATTATACAGACGCAAATAATTAATGTATGTGACTTTTTTTTTACTATTAAAAGTTCTGTAACACCAATAAATTTAGAGCTTCGAGACATAAAGAATTTAAGTAAAATAAAACTTTGAAGTGGGAAAAGGACAAAATACCTCCATTAAAATGTTGAACAATTTTTTTTTCCATCTAGTTAGAAGCTTTCTGCGCCAGGAGTAAGACTTTCACTTAATTTAAATTTTATGCATTTAAAGTGTAAACCTGAACTATTAGAGAAAATAAATTATTAGACATTCTAGGCAGATTTACGTGATACACGTAACGCGTATGTTAGAGAAGGAAAGAAATTACGCTAAAGAATAATATTTGTTTAAAAACTTATCCCGATGTAGAAACCCGAATTACAACTTACCTATTTTCAAAAATAAGCCTTATATACTCAGAAAAGTTTATAATTCTTGTAAGTAATATTAAAAAATTCAGAGAGATAAACCCAAAGAACCTTTAACAAAAATTAAAGTAAAATTAACTGCAAACTTCATTTATTATTGTAAAGTAATGTTTCTAATAGATTGATTTCGAAAGGATTGTTGTTTCTTAATTACATAAAAATCTAACGTATCTCCAAATATATTTTAAATAAAATGTTGGTTTAAAAAATTTCTGATATATTTGGTTATTTCTTTAAAGTTTTTTTTTTCCCAAACAATTTACGCAGCTTTCCTAGTTTCCTTTTCTATTTTTATCTTAAGTAAATGAAATCTGCTTAGTCATCAAAGAAAATATTTATACAATAAAATCCCAAATAATGATCGATCATATTATGTTTTCAGTTTTCATGACATTTTTATCACTCAGTTAGTATGATACTTTTGGATTATGTTATTTTTCTCATGCATAATAGTGATGAATTTTGAAACATTATATACTTTATGTTAGAAACATTTTTTAAAATATCTATATGTTCATATGCTTTCTGGCTCGAAAGGATTATTGATAATTGCTTAAACTTTAAATTTTTTTTTAAAAAATGTTACTTCTTTGAATCACCTCTTATCCTTATTGCGGTCTCTTTAATTTAAATTTAATTTTTAATTTGGATATTTGATTTTAAGAGCCAAAATTGCGTTATATGTTATAATATATTTTCTATATAAATTGTTTAATTTCAAATTCTAGTGATAACTGTAAGAAATATATTTGTTTAAGAAAAAATAATTGCAATTACTTAACCATAAAAAGAATAAACTATTAACATTTAATTTAAAAAAATCATAAGCCGAGGAACGTAACGTAAAAACGAATTAGACAATATAGCAAAAATAAATTTATTGCGTAACTCTAATATAAAAATAATTTAGTTATTACAGATACATATTTAAGGATTACTGTGAACATTAAATGTAATTTTATTTAAAAATAAAGCTTCAATTGTTTTTGTGTCAGAATTACTTCTCATAACTCATGGGTATTTTTATTATCAAACGCAACTTAAAAATTAATATACAATAAGAATGAATTATCATTTTACATTCAATATTTAAAAAGGATTACTTAAAATTATATTTAATTTTGTGATTTGCATTTTCCGATAAGTAAAAAAAGAGGAAAACAAATTTTATACTTTTATTTTTATTCGATCCAGACGTTTTCGAAAACTAAATATCAATTTTTTTACGCCTTACACTTATTACTTTATGCCTTTGATATGAGCATTCTAGTATGAATTACAACAGTCCTTCATTTCTTGGATAGGGGTACAATTCCAACAGTCTGGTCTTTCTTTGCATTTCAGTAGTTGCACCTGCAAGACGTTAGCGCTCAAGAGAAGCGAGATAAAAACCATAATAAAATGAAAATCGCTTCAGGTGTTTATTGAAAACACTGCAAAGACCCAACGCTGAGAGAGCGTTTTTTAGTTTTTGCTCTCAGAGTCGTACAATTCATTTTGTAAAACTAAATCCATCTTTCCTTCCTACTTGGGTGGTCTGAAACCCGACCGTTTTAATTTTCGGCCGCTGCGTGGTACAAGCTGCAAGATGGAGAAATAAATGACCACTTCCGGTATCAACCTTTTGAAATAAATGCATTGAAAACGAAATCGCTTTTCTCACGCGGTGTGAGCCATTTCGCGCTTTAAGTGTCACAATCCGAGGAATTGCGATCTACATCTTCTTTTCGGTTCAATCGATTCGATTTGAATTGAATAATTATTCGTTGCCTCAACACCATTCAAACGATGTTGCCAAATGGGCACAATTTATTGCAGCTCTTCCATCATTTGCACGAGGAAAAAATGTAAATCGCTAATTCAAACATATAAAGCGAGCTATTTTTTTTTAAATATCCGTAAGTGGAATTATTTATCAAACAAAATGGAAAACTTCTTAAGTAAGTTCCAAATAGTTTTTTTAATAATAATTCTTTTTTTAAAGCTTTTTTAAGTCGTTTCGGTTTTAATTAAGGGGATTAATCTCACATTCAGCGTCATAGAATAAAGTTTTCTGTGGTTCCAATGAATTCATTTCGAATCAAACAGTTATCATTGTGTCAAATACAATTCGAAAGATGTTGCTGAATAATTGCGATATGTAACAATTGATGTCATCGAATGAGGAAATGAAATCGATCTACATTTTAGGAATGATTATTAAAATCTTTATATGGAATTATTTATTAAGTAAAATGGACATCTTTTCAAAAAGATTTCAGTAAAGAAAAAAATTTTTAAATTTGTTTAAAATTAGTTTTTTTTTTTTAAAAAAAAAAATATTATATATATAATATTCTATATTATATGTATAATATTTTTTTAAAAAACGTAACATAGAAGTACTTGATAAGTAACTGTTACGCAAAAGTACTTGATAAGTAAAATTAGTTGCTTTATAGAAGTATGGGTACTTTTCAACTCATCTTACGAATGACATTCATTGAAAAAAAGGGGCAGTTTATTTATTATTATTCAATATTTTTTATCTTAACTGTATGCAATAATCTGTTATTAATGATAAGATGGTTGATAGACATTTGAAACGTTCATTGTGATATACGGATTATATGGAGGATTTAAAAGCTGTAAACACAAAAAGGATAGTTAAAACATCATTTAGCTAAATAAAATATTAATAAGAACAAAAAAGTAGTTAGTAAAAGAATATTAAATATATGTCTATGCATAATATCTCTCAGCCTAAATGATAACATTAATTTTTTAAAGTTAAATGATTTAAATTATTGGACTCCAAAACCATTCGAAATATGCGAAAAAATATTAAAGTATGGAACTCTTGCATTTTTTCTAATGATGGCAAAATAATAATAATAAGAAGAAAGCCAGATGGAGTTACAATTGTTCTTCAGTTAAGAAGAAAACTGCTTGAGTTTGAATGCTTAGCACTTTAAAAATTTAAAGAATAATTAAATTACGACAAAATAATACAAAATAATTAATATTTTTATTTAAACCAATTTTTTTTGCTTTGCTTATTAAATACAACTTGATGTAAAAAATTTTAAAAGATTTTGTATTATTAATTAAAATTAATGCAAATTATTTTTAAATTTTGATTATCATAACCAAACACACTAATAATCTTCTTTCCTCTAATTTTATTAATTGCTTATCGCAATAAATCAGGTTGATAGGATGCTTATCTAATCCATTCAGCAAAGTTTCAATCCAAGTGGATTGGAAGTTTCAATTGCGTGACACTGTTCGAGGAAGGAAAGAAAATATCCAATGAAAAAAGGGACCCTTCGCGATTTCAATTTAGCTCGTTATTTAATGGAGAGGCCGTCATTTCTGGCAAAACTCTCGACAGCAACGACTGTCCACGCTACTCCCGTGACCGCAGACTGGACAAGTGTGAGAGGGGGGAATCACACTTTTGGAGAAGGGGAAGCAGACGGAGCAGAAAACGTTAGAAATAATATATAAAGCTAAGCTCACCGCGGCCCATTTAATACTGACCACAAGAGAAAAAAAAATTGGAAGAGCATTTTCCCCGTCCGTTTTTTAAAAATTCATGTCACATGTCAGCGTTGCTGCCAGCAAATCTGTCACACAGCATCATTTTGGTGGCCAGGGAGATTGTAAGTGATGTAAAAGGGATGTTGGTTGGGAAAAGGGAAGAATTCTTTGTCATAAGGTTCTTTTCTTTTTCTTTCTATTTGACATTGTTTAATTTTTAATTTTTTCGAAAAACAGAAGTTTTGTGGTTTTACTTATTACCCTAAGTAAACCATAAAATTTCTGTTACAATACTGAGAGGCAAGTTCATTTATTTCCGAATATAAATAAAATGTGTTGAGATTTAGAAAGATTTATGTTGAGAGTTCATATTTAGACAAAGGCAATGATCACTGCATACAATTGATTTCAAAAATATATTATGTAAATTTTAAGCTATATATCATTTAAAGAAAATCTTAAAATGAAAAAAATTATATAGTTTTAAACAGTATTGTAATGTGCACAATTAATTTTAATATGTTAGGTATACAACAAATTTAAAAAAAATTTCTTCTAAATAACATAATTATGTTTTTTCGATATCTTATCCTCAAATTTCTTAGTATGATTATAATTTTTACGCGAAGTCATAAAATTAATAATATGAAACTGAATGTTTCCCAATGATTGATTTTTATTTTTGTTACTATTATTACAATATAATATTCCTTCGAGTATGACATTGAATTCATTTTAATCCCTTAAGGAAATGTTCTCTAAAAATTAAAACAATTTTTGAGCACCTGAATATGTAAATCATACATACCAAAATTTCTGAAACAATGGGAATGCTGAGGCGAGTGAGTGAAGCGAGACCTGATTACAAAATCAATTTAAGGCTGTCTCTGCCTAATGTCAAAGAATCCGATCGAAACTTCGAACGCATTTCTAGGCAGAAAATTGTTCAAATTTTCATATAAAATTGTGACATTGTAACACACACATTCCTTTGTGATGCAGTATTCACAAAATTTAGGAACATTCCAAAAGTATGCCATTTTTCACGCGAATATGTAAAGCTTAAATGTCATTTAGTATTACAGTTTAGGAGACGATGCATGGAACCCATTTTACACCGGAAAAAAAAAAGATTGATTTGAATAAAAATAAGTAGTATTATTAAATATGGTGTTCTTTAAAGGATAGCGAAGTCAGAATATAAAATTATAGTCCGAGCTCTTTTTTTTATCACAAGAAAATGTTCTAATTTTGAGTACTATTCTTAAACATTTCGCGAGGATAGACTTAAAGAATTGCCATGCAGTTTTGGGGGTTGGTGAGCATCCGCGTGTAAGTGGTGATGCCGCCTAGTGTTATATGTTTCATTATTACTTCACAAATATCTGTAAGGCTTTAAAGGAAAGTTTATTAGAATGAATTATGTTTCTTTACTTATTGTCATCAATTGAATCGTAGTAACTGCGGTTATTCTAATTGAATAAGAACAGATTAGATATTTAGTCAAAGATCGATTTTCAGTAGCCCTTGTTACATTTGAAATCTTAGAATAATTGGAAAAAGGAGGTTATACAATAAATATATGAGCAAACAAAATGAATTTTAAAGTCCTGGCGTTGTTTCATTGGGCTATTCGCTGTTTTCTCTTCACTAAACTCGGGGACTTTTTGGTAATTGAATTGCGTAAAACAACAACTCTTTGCCAACAAAATGAAACGTGATTAGGTAAATTAGATGAAGATAATAAAAATAAAAGGAAATAATTAAGTATAGTGATATATAAGCGAAACAGAATTGAAAGGAAAGATAGGAAATATAAAGGATAACGACAAGCTGATAGATGTTTAGAATGAAGTGAATGATCGTAATTAATCGTTTGGATGACTCCTAGTTAGAATAATAAGAGTCGAATCTGCTATAATCGAGAAGTTCTTTAATTGGAATGAGATGCTTGGTAATGTAAGACTTAATTATTAGAATATAAACTAGGATTAACTGAGTTAAGAGGGATTCGAGCGAAGGCGATCTTGCATGTTCAATATTGTTAGTGAATAAGCTGTGCTCTCTTTCTCTGGCGTATCTTCAGCTACAGTTTTAAACTTATTGACTATTTAATTAGTCTTTAAGATAGCTTCAGGGTTATATAATGTAGAAAATACATCACGAGATCTGCTGCCAATTTACCGATGTAAAATCAGTTAATATAAATGGAATCAGTACAACATATTCAATGAGTGGCAGAAGCCTCCTAAGATTTTCGTCGAGATGGCAATAAATAAAAATGTTTTAATAAAATAGAAAAAAATTTAGAACTCATAAGAACCGTCGGTGATGAACCACGAGCTCATTAACAAGGTTGTCTAAAAGTTCATGGACACCCGTCAATTGGATGATACATCAAAAGAATGTGACCCTTGCATTCCAGTACAACTCCCTCTAGAAGTTTTCAACAATAATAATGATAATAACAATGACATCTAGGTAGTTTTTCATTCTTTTGATTGCCGCAGTTGCAAATTGAAGGTAGACTGCTTTAAATTAATGCTAAGCGTAAATAAATTAAATTTTATAGAGGAAAAGTGAAAAGAAAGGTGTTAATTTAAAGAACTGTTTCAAGGGGGAAACATACGAAATGTAATGATATAGAATTTATTTTAACCACAAAAAGAAGAAATTCGAAAAGTTTTTTTTACAGTTTCCTATATAGTGAAATGTTTTATGAAAACAAAAGAATTGAAATTTCAATTATAACTGAAGGTTGAGCTTTAACAATATTATCGAAAACATAATAATTTTTACTAAAGAAACAAAAATGATTACGACCCGTTTTAAAAGGTAACAAATATATTAAAAGATATTCGTAAACATCAATCAACTACTCAATATATATATATATATATATATATATAAGCAAAAGAATTAAAAAAGAAAAATTAAAAACAACGTATATACAAATTATGCTATTATGTACTCGTATATGTCATAAAAATTACCTATCCGCTTATTTACTTTATACATCGCTATTATATCTTATAAATATAGACGAATTTGATGGAATATAATTGAAACGAATTGTGTAATTATTTATTGCAAAACATTCACTATCAGCGGTTATCTTCAAAATAAGAGTAACAACTGAATTGAACCTAAAAAATTTAGAGAACAAAGTACCGAAAGTTTATCGAAAAACATAGAATAGCAATATTTCTTCCAAGAATATTTGGAAAAATCCAGATTTTGAATACCTAAATTAAATTAATAATTAATGGAAGCATTTAGCCATTTAATAATCGGAGAGTGGTTCATATTTAATAAAAAAATTATTAAATTCCTGAAATAAGAAAAATATTACATTCCTTAATTTAATAAAGTTTTATCATTTAGAAGATCCAACTTTTATGTGCTTTAATTTCCATTTTATTGACATTTTCATATCAATTAACTTCAAAGAAAATATTCTATTATTATTTTGCTCAGCAACTTATTTTCATTAAATAATTTACAATAGAAATAATAATATGTTTAAATAAAGAATGTTGACTGAGATTCGAAAATAACGTTCTACAATATTTCATAGAAATTAAACTCCCTTTTTTTTATTTCAACGGAAATCTGTAATTTAGACATTTTAGATCATTTAAGCTGAATATGTATTAATTTTTTTTTAAAAAAAAGCCCTTCTCAAAGTCATCTAGAAATCGGTTAAATGAAAATTAATCAAATTAGAATTCATTTGATTGCTCCATGGTAGTATTTATTTATTTATTTTAATTAATTAAATGCTAGATGCTAGCGCTGATAATCATAATTATAATTACTATAATCGCAAGCATAGGTGGAAGCTATTTCATCGACAACTTATCCGATTATTAAAAATTAAAGACATAGAATGGAAGATTTATTTCTTCATTAGCATTCATTAACAGAAAACGAAGTATTTATAGCTTCATTAACATTAATTAATTCATTTTTCCGTTTAATTTAGGCATCTTAAATAATACCAATCTCAAATACATGTAAAATGGAACGCAAAAAGCTTTGTCACTTTAAGATATCTTCTACGTATTTATTTTTTTATGTTTTAATTTACTCTTTGAATTGATAATTCTTTTATTTAAGAGACATATCACAAATATTTATTCATAAGATAATTACAACATATTAATATATTCATTGTGGGTATCTTAGTATTATAATGTTTTTGTTTGAATTAACGCTACTCTAGAGGAATATGCGATAGCTGTTCAGAATTCCTTATAAAATTCCAACAGAATTCCTTATAAAACTTCAGATGACCAAATGGAAATTTGAAACATGAAAAGGGCCATGTGAAATCTTTCAGTAACGCCATATATAATTAAAAAAAACGGCACATTTATTTACTATATCAAATATGACCCTAGATTTAGCTTTTAAAATCTTTTAATAATATATATAAGAGTTAAAGACACATGGAATGGAATAGAAAAGGCAATATAGTTACAATAAAATAGTTCGAAAAGGAAATGATGATTAATCCCCTTTAGGATTAGGAATTCGAATTAATTGAACTTGTTACGCCCGTCCTTTATTATTTAATTCAACGCGGCCATTGTTCCTTTGAATTAAATAATTATTAAATACTATACTTCAAATGAAGATACGTAAGAACAAGATAAAGTACTTTATATATCAATGAAGAACAGATGAGACTGCTCTCTCATTGGCTTAATGTGTCAATTCTGAATTAAGATCAACTTATTCAACAAGCAATTCTTAGAATATTCACATAAATGATTCTTATCTCAATATTTTAACTAGAGTTCGCTGCAATACACAAAACTAATTAAGATGCTTCAATCCAATGCATAACTATCTATCAGCGAGTCGTTATCCTATATCTCCTTTTATTTCCTTCAATTCTATTTCATTCATGTATTCCTATCTCAAAATCAATTCACTTCTATTCTGATTTCATCTAATTTACCTAATCACATTTCATTTGGTTGTGAAGAAATTGTAATTTTATGCAATTCAATTTATTATAAAGTCCCCATTGTTGTTGAACCGAAAAGCCCAACGTTACAAACTTAATTAATAATTTTGAATATTGCACTCGGGACATGCCGCAGTTATGATATTGACATGATTTTTACACGAAAATCGATAGCATTTACCACATTTTTTAGTAGTTTTTTTTAATCGAGCGTTCAAGGACACACAACGCACCGACTACATTTGGCAGAAGGTTCTGTTTCATCACTTTTTTCTATACGTTCTTCTGCATTTTCCAAGATCAACCTAATGCTTTGTGTGATATACTATAGCAGTAGCTCAGTTTGTCGAATAGCTATAAGAGGGCCATTCCTAAATCTTGAGAAAATGATCTTTTTCGAAAAGATTTATCTTTCTCATATTTTTCAAATGATCTTGTGAACACACAGCCATTTGCCCAGTTATGGCCACTTACGCAGCGGCATAGCGTGAACTTCTGCCACCCGTGAATTCCAAAATTCAAAAAGTGATATTTATTTTCTCATTTTGAATAAGATATTTGGCAAGTTTTCATTTAACTTCACGTAAGTGTTTGTATATTTGCGTAGTAAAATCTTAAGACTCTATTTTGTGCTATTTCCACTTGTCCAATTGACACCCCCACACACACTACGCCATTGCGTCTGCGTCTCATAATTCCACGTAGAACTTCTGGATATTACTCCTTGGTGATGTTTGGAAATAGAATGTACGGATACATTGCCGATGCTCATCTCATCCATAAGTACTCTAATCGTGATTCATCAATCCTGCTTTAATGGAATTCTCCTTGTCAATGACGACATTATTTCTAGAACTTCAGGACCCACCAAAACGTACTTTACACTGATGTGTGATCCTCTTTGAAGCAGTTGTGCCACGTCTTCAACTCCATGGTGTCCACTGTTTCGTTCCCGAATTAGTGTCGAATCTTACTGACTCTTTCCACCTGATGTGAGTCGTCAAGTCTTACATATAATTCAATGCAATATTGCTTTA
Organism: Nephila pilipes; assembly: GCA_019974015.1. Taxonomy (NCBI): domain Eukaryota; kingdom Metazoa; phylum Arthropoda; class Arachnida; order Araneae; family Nephilidae; genus Nephila; species Nephila pilipes. The sequence continues at coordinate 229,081 of BMAW01055817.1, forward strand.
GTTTTTCTGTCAATTTGTTCAAAACGGAAATTCGACGACATTCACTTACACTTCTTCGCATATCAGAGATTTGCTGGAGTCTTATAACTTCTAGAAACAAAAAAAAATTTCTTGCATACGTATTAAGATAATCTACATACGTGCACCAAACTCTGCCTCTCTAGCTTTTTTTGTGCACGTACGAAAAATTATGGTTGGGTATTTTTTGAACACTCCTCGAATCAACTAATTCAATAGCAAAATATCTAAACTGATTTCCTTTGTATTATTTAATGATTTTTTCATTATTATTTTTTATTTCTACTTTGAGAGAGCATTTTACTAATATCTGTACTCTTTCTTGTAGTAATCATTGACAGTTAGCTGTCGCAGATAAAGTGAAATATTTTATTTTATTTATTTTTTTTTCTCTTTCGCTAGATGGAAAAGTCAATATATGTCGCTCCTTTATTATGTTACAAGTCACTACGTTTCATGGATTTGGAAAAATTAATTCTTAGTAAAATTTTCATTTAACAACATGATAAGAACTGATTTTGCCAAAATTTGTTACAGTAAAGATGAATCGAATTAAACATAGTAAGTTATTCAAATAATATAGCTCTGACGCATTTTTTCGCGAATGTTGATGCCTGATTGATTGCATATTAAAGTTGTATTTAAAGCAACATCTATTGGCAACGGAGCCCATAATTTTGAATATCGACCAAGGGGTAAGGACGATACCTGAGCTGTCCTTTCTCTTTCCAAACTTCAACACTACGCTAATGGGATAAACCCGTGACACGTTGGATCTTTTGTTTTATCAGGACTCGAACCCACGACCCTCCAGGAACAATGCTATGCGTCTATGTCCACTCGACTATCACAGAAGCAAGCGCAAATTAGTAGACAAAAAAAATCCCTTTTTTTTAACCAAAAAATTGCGTTAATTTTAGAATATCGTGTAAGTCCGTAACAAAGTCTTTTTAATGTACTAAATGTATTAGTAATTTCATTTGTTACAGATTAGGATTTTAACATTAACACATGAAATATTTGACAAAATGTTTTTTAACTACACCAGTGCTTATTCTCTCATAAATACGTTTCTAATAATTAGATTCTGGCATCAGAATGCAAACTAAGGCAGATAAATCAAGAAAAAAAGGGGAGGAAAATAATCTGAGATTCGCCAGATAAGCTAGCTAGTTTTATTTGAATAATTTGAACCCAAAAGACGTTTAATATAATTTATCTTTGATGCAAACTAATAAAAGCCAAATTTATCACCAAAAAAGTACCATAAACTCGTTTAATTTCCTAACTATATATTTATTTGAAGGTGAGAGAAAGTAACTGACCAAAAAATGACGTCTCTGCACACTTTGTTAAACTGTCACGCGTTGGGTACAAGTACGTATCCGAAATTCCAGCGAAATAACGATCCAGATAAAGTCAAGAAGACATTCCTATCATATCTAGGCATGATAATAATTGAAAAAAAATAGAAGGAAGCTGAAAAGACCATTGAGCACAGGAAACTCGAGTCAATAAATAAATACAAAAGTGAGCAAGAAACGACAGTTAATGGAAAGTGCTAATCTGATGTACAAGTGGGTGTTTTATTACCGGCTTTAAATCAACTTGGCCAGGAGTGCCACATGGATACCGAGAGCTGGATCGGATGTCGAATTCAACCTCCATTCTTAACCTTTGATTTAGCTCGGTCAGAGGAAACCATGCTTTAAGGGGAGTGAGTGAGGAAATATTACTATTGTATTGCATTAATTTAGTATGGGTCGTAAGCCTAATGTAAAAAATATTTGGAATCAAGTCCTTTAATTTTAGTTTTATTTCTCTATTCTCTGATATTAAACTTATTTAATCCACTGAATGTAATAGGAGATTAAATGTTATGAATTGCTTTAAAAACCTGAAATTTTAAAAAATAATTAATGATAAATAGTTCTACCATTTTAAGATTGCGTACAAATATAGGGTTCTATATTTCATAGATTGTAAATAACCAAAATAACATAAAGTTGTGCTTTAATTTAATACTAAAAATCATTTTAAATAATTCTTACATATGATTTTGATGTAATATTGCTGATGGTGACTGATGAGGTTATTATAACTACAAGTAATCGTTAAATAGTGATACGTAATGAAGGTTTACCATAACGTAAATCACAACATTTAAATCGTTATCACTCCCAAAAGTCGACAATCTCCGAGGGCCCCCCGATACTTCACTTGAGCCAGAATTTATAATGAAGATACATAGCTTCTTCCATTAATTTACTACAACAGAAAACTTCTAGAAGGACTTTTTCTCTAGAATTACTTTATTGAAGTAAATTAATTTATTAAGTCACTTCTGGTATATAATATCCTATTGTAATTTAGTACACATTTCTACGCATTATTATTTTTATAAGAACTTAAGAAACGGAGAAAAAGATATAAAAAACTGAATAATCAAACTTATTCACATTTGAAATGCTCAAAAGTAATAAATTATGAAGCATTTTACTCACCATAATGTTGTGCCACTCAGTTTGTCTTTTTTGCAATTCATATCTCAGGACTCGGAGACACTTAAATAACATTTCAGGGAAGAAATGCAGAACCAATTATAGCACACACGTGGGGCTGTATACGCCAGTGTTGTGTACGAGATCAAAGAGGAAAGCACTTAGGGAGAAAACTTGAAGATAATTTGTCGCACCTCCACCTTTAATAAATTTAATTTCATAATTTTTGGTCAATGCTACTTTCTCGCCAGCCTCTGATGCATTGAGACTAGCGAATTAACTATCATACAATTTCAGTGTGCCTTTTCATATGTAAAGACAGGTGATCGGATCGCGAAAAGGCTCTTTCACACAATCTACACTGGAAAGGTCTGTCTCCTGTGTGTTTCCTATAATGCCTTGTAAGTTCATCAGATCTGGCAAACTTCCATCCACACCCTTTCCAATTGCATTGATATGGTTTCTCTCCTGTATGAGTCCTCAAATGAGCTTTTAGATGGGAACTCTTCGAGTACGTCTTGGAGCACCCTGGGTATGAGCATGTATGAATGGTTACTTTCTTAGGTCCTCTAGACCTCCGACCTCGCCGTGGCTTCGTAGGTGGTGGAGGTGGCTGCACCACACCTGCGTTCAAAGTTTGTTCAATACCCACACCACCCGGATTGGATAGGATGGTCATTCCTGTCGTACCACTGCGACCAGATAACAAGTCCACCAAATGCGGGGAGTTCGGAGGCGTAACCATTCTTCCTTGAGTTGGATAAGAAGACGGAAAAGGTGCAGGCATCATGTGATTGCCAGACATGTGATTGGAACGTCCTGGTGGAAGTCTCTGCATTGGAGTGTTGTTAAAATAACCATCATACTGATTAAGGTTCTGTTGGTACCTGATACCAGAGGTATTGTCTGGTGTAGCCGGTGGTGAGGAATGACTAGCGACAATGGGCGATGGGTAGTTGTTCCAAGGTGAAACCATGTAGTTATTAGTCCCAGTGTTATTGGTCATGTCCCTGTTGTGAAGAGGTGGAGGTGAATTGAAAAGCCCCCCACCCATCAGATCAGGCTTGTTGTCGACAATAGAAGATCCATACCTGAGATGTTGCTGATGTCCTGTTTGGTAATCTTGAGATGCAAACATTGCTATTGATTCTGGTGTTTGGTGTTCGATTGGAGTATTGTTGACTAAGCCCATGTCGTACTTGGAAGACACTGGTGGCAAAATGTTCCCTTGAGCCGTGGTATCTTCGTAAGGATGTTTTGTTGGAGCTTCGTAAACTATACCTAATTCTCTCTCTAATCGAATGTTGCCGTCATTACCCCTCTTATGAACTGGATGGACTTGAAGAATGCTCTGAGATTGCGATGAAAAGTTCAACGAGAGAGATTGGTTATATTGCGGACAACTTCGCTGAGCAACATTGTTATTCGCGTTTGGTATGTGAACCGAAGACATGCTACCTCCGCCACTGTCATCTGTTGTTGGAGTAAACGAGCTTTGATTGGAGCACACATTTCGAATTTCTGTATATCCGGAAGACGTATTCAATGTCATGTCTCCTAAAAGGACACTCTCAATGTCCTGCCACATCTGAAATAGATTTTTAAAAAAATATATTAAAAGATACAAAAAAAGTTTTTTAAAGAAAATGAATTAATATTTTAAAGAAAAAGAAGACATATTCAAATGGCAATTGAAAAACTCATTAATAAATACGATCTTAACATTCTTATTTGCTGTTTTATATATAATTTCCTTAAAAGAATTTCGAACGAAAAGTAATTTTTTTGGTGTTAAAATAATATAATATATTAAAGATTATAATGTATACATTTAAGGCAGATTTTTAATTAAATTCTATTTTTTTTTCTATTTTAAAGATTATGCCAACGTAGTATTTTAATTTTAAAAAAAAATTATACATAATTGAATTACAAATATTCTGACTAGGTTTAATGCATACTATTTTTAAGATTAATAAAAAAAAAGTTTTAAATTTTATTAATTTTTTTCCTTTTTCTCATTTTAACAGTTTTCAAAATTAGTCTATATAAATATCTGAAAATTCTGCAGAAACGATTATACCTATTTACATTTAAATTCCTACAAAATTTCTGAAAATAAGACGCAAAGAAATAGTTATGCTATTTCTTAGCAAATGCAAGCAAAAATTCAGTTTGAAATTTAGTTTTTCTTTATTCCGAAATAAAAATAAAAATAAGATACTTTTCTTTAAAAATAAAGAAAAGTATCTAATCTTTGAATCATCAAAACATTTCAAAGAATCGGAAAAAGTACGATATAATTATGCTACAAATGTTTTCAGTATCTCTGTCTAAATTTTATAGTTTTTTTTTTTTTTTTTTTCATTAAAGGAAACAGAATAATCATCTGATATTGAATAAATAAAAAAAATTTTCGAAAATTCAGGTGCGGGAAATATCAAACTATCATAT
>BMAW01055817.1:234153-277069 GCA_019974015.1 Nephila pilipes
TTTTTTTTTTTTTTTTTTTTTTTTTTCATTAAAGGAAACAGAATAATCATCTGATATTGAATAAATATCAAAAATTTTCGAAAATTCAGGTGCGGGAAATATCAAACTATCATATCACTAAATTTAGTATTATTGCGCGTGTCGTTTTGCAGAAAAGTATTCAAAATATATCTTTCATGGAAAGATCGTATTTATCCATTTTATAAATTCTGTTATTAAGGCTCCCGTCTACCAGCCATTCTGATTTCGTGAACGTAATGTTAATCCTACGGAAGGAATTAAATTCTTAAAATTTAATGAATTCAATAAAATGTATCTGAAAGCACAAATATTAATGAAGGTTTCTGAGGAATTACATTTTTCTTCCGAATTTTCAAAATATTTTATTCGTATTTTAATGATTCCTTATTAAGTCTTCCGGTTTTTAAAAATATTTTAAAATATTTTCAAAAAAAATGGAGGGAAAATGTTATTTCACAAAAACTTTTATTATTATTTGCTATTTCGGAAGCACTTTATCGCATTCAAATAGATACAATAGTAAAGATTTAAAAACTGTAATTGAAATTCAATAGGATTAACATTACATTCACGAAATCAGAATGGTGCGTAGATGGTAGCCTTCACATTGATATTTTTTTTTTTTGTAATACTAGTTTTCGTTTAAAGTATTGCTGTTAATTAAAAAATTCTTCATGCTTTAAATCTTTAATTTATATCATAACTACCACTTACAGAAAAGTTGTGAAAGAAATAAGAATAATCAAGTTGAAAAACTATTAGTTCAGTTAAAGAATAAATTTTTATTTTAAAGAATAAATTTTTATTGTAAAGAATAAATTTTTATTGTAAAGAATAATTTTTTTTATTGTTTACTGTATTTTTATTTTTTTGGTCCTATTTATATAAACGAATTTTATAAATAAACCACACCGATACTTGTTTTAGGTCATCGCATCAAGAGTAATTTTATTTGTAAAAAATTCTTAATTTATTTATGTAATTTAATTAAGAAAGATTTTGAAAGAGCTGTGATATATTTTTTTCAACGTTTAAAAACAAGTATTGCATTAGATATTATCGTTTCTTAGCATTCTAATATTTTCTTACTTCATTTTAACAACGAAAAGTATAAAATATTTTGCATTTTAATACTAGAAGTTGTACTGAAATAATTTTTTTTTAATTCTCTAATAAAATATTTTTGATGCTTCTGGTTGAAATATTTTCAATAGCTAATAATTTCCCAATTGTTGCACTATTATTTCCACATGGAAATCTCCTCAACCATGAACACTGTACAATGTGTTTATAAAAGAAATACTCTTTGTTATTTAATAATTTAACGGTTGTTGTTTATCTCTTTTTATTTTGATATCAGATTTTTGTAATATATTTTATTTACAAATAAAACACTTTCGAAATCCGCATCGTTATTGTCAAAATGGAATAATTGTCATTTTAACCTATTTGACGGTAAAACTTTTGCGTTCAGATTTTATTTTGCTTTCAGATTTAATGGTGTTTTTGCATTACCTCATTTCAGGTTATAATATGAATAAAATTTTGAATCGTAATTTTCATCTCTAATTAAAAACATTTAAAAAAAAAAAAACATTGTCTCTTTCTATATTTCATTATTTTTTGGATTTTTCTAATTCATACAAAAACGAGTTAAGCATTACGTTACATAAAAGGGGGGAAATCATTACAGCAAAAATTTTGAAAGATAATTTTGGAAGCCAAAATTAAATGTTTGTGGGGAAAAAATGATTAAATCCACTTGTGCGGGCTTTAGAGTGTGCTATCAGCTTTGTAAAAACAAATGCAATTATCTTTTAAAGTTTTACGCAGTTGTTTGCTTAGTTGAAGTCTATTATTTTATATACGAAGGGAAAATTCATAATTTCTTGTATTTTCTCTTATAAAAAAAGACTGAAAACAAACTCAGATTTTAACTACAATATTATTTTATCATATGCGTTTATGTTAAATAAGGAACAAACGTGCTTTTAATTTTTTTTTTTAGCGACAGTTTAAAGGAATTGTCCAAAAACTTACAATGATTAAAAACGTGTGGCTACTCTAAATAAGATATGATTCATGTCATAAACGGCGAAAGTTATGTAAATACCAAACATTTGTTTCTATGTGAGATTTTGTGAGATGAATAAAATTGACAGCATTACGAAAATGCCGTATACATCAAAGTAATTTATGCTTTTATAAACACATTCGTTTCTTGCATCATATATTAATTTCTTTTCCTTTCACGTTCCTCACTTTACAGCAAAACAAAGACGTGTTCAGGTTATCGATCTGGCACGCGCGTGCTTCGTCATGAGAGGGAAACTTTTAGAATAACCACATAATCGGGGCTGAAAATAGAATATATTTTTAAAACTCTTGTTCAAACTAAAATAGGTAAGCCTGAGAGAACAAGTTTTTACGCGAAAATTCGTTTTCGATTTATTCGATTTTCTCTAGAAATATTTATGCATTTTTTTTATTGCGTAAAAATAAATCTAAGAATAAATTGCTCGCAAAAATACTTCCTTTTGCATAAAATAATTTTCGATTAAAGCGATTTTTTGAAGATATATTTTATCAATTTATTCTCTTTTGATAACAAATCGAAGAAAAAGTTGCTCTTATAAATATTTTTAATAACAAACGTGTTCTTGCGAGAAACTTGAGGGAAATTATAACGATTTGCTACATTGTTATCTAAAACAAAAATAATAAACTTTTTTTAAAATAATTCTATAAGCTCACGTGATTATAATACGCATTCCGTTTACACTATAAATTAGCGGCATTCAATAAATATGTAATTTCAACTTTTAACATATTTTCTTTATCCCCTCCAGCTTGATTTAGTATTTTTTTTTGTATATTTGCTGCACATATGTACAGCAAATCTAGCACTCATTAATTACATATTAAAAAAATTATCATTAATTACATATTAAATTCGCTATGAGATGCAACACGAAAGTTATTGGTGACGAACTTCGAAATATTGAGTCTCGGTCAAGTGACGAGACGACACACGACCTGGCACCTCCCTCTCCGAAATTCAACACCAAACTAACGGGAGGACTTGGGACCCCAACCAAATTTAATGTGCTTCAGGTCTGTTACCCGCTTCAGGACTCGAACCCATGACTAAACGAAAACAACCCCGACCGCGAATCCATGACCGCTAGGCTACCGCGGCCACTTATAAATGCGAAGATAAATCCTATATATATATCCCCACTGTCCTTATATTTGTACATTTAATAATGATTTTTTATTAATTAAAACTTTTTTGTACAATATTTTGGTGTGCCTAATAAAGAACTGTATATCCTTGATGCACGTGCCATGATGAAAATTTATTTGCTTTGTACGCTTATATTTTTATAAAAATATATAGAGAGAGATGTTAAATCATTCAATGCTGACTGCAAAATTTCAATGTAAAAACTTTATCTTCTTTATGTAAACTTATTTTTCGATTTTGGATAAAGTGTGGAGTAGCGATCTTCCCTGGAGATTCACTTCACAGCTCTAAACTTTTGTAGGGTAAACTCGATTTCTTTTCGGCGAATCAACATACGGAGCCCCTTTGGCATTTACGTACAGATTATATAATATTGAACAAATTTTACGTTCTTAAAATGGACTCATACAGGGACTGTATGAATTCACTTAGTGATTATGTATCAACGTCGCACTAAGAAACAATAACGAGAGTTATTGGGGACGAATTTTGCAATTTTGAACCTCGATCAAGTGATGATGATAGCACTTGAGCAGGCACCTCCTTCTTCAAACTTCCACACCAAGCCAACGGGGAGATTTGGGACCACGACCAGATTTCACATGCCTCAAACCCCCCTCCTGATAGCCGACGGGTATTTTGGTGCCTCAAGGCTCGAATCCACGACTCCAAGAATACAATGCCGGTCGCGAATACACGATCATGACCACTACCTTACCGCGGCCATATATATTCCTTCAGATCGAAAATAGTATTTTATAGATATATTTTCTCACGATAGGATAGTAAATACGATACTTATATTCTAGAATTTTTTTCCATCTGAAAATGTTTTTCTAAGCTTGGGTTTTGTTATTCGACATTAAGCGAAGACATCTTTAAATATATCTCATTTAGAATAACATTTCTCTTTTTATTCTTTTAAAATAAAATTTATATATAGCTATCTTTCGTTAATTAAATTTTGCTCGTCCACTTTATCTTAATTTATATGTAAAGAAAAATGTAAATCACCCCAAAATATTTAATTCGGAAAATTCGTAAAATGATTCTGCAGCAGCTGATTCAATTTTGCTCAAATTATGAGTACAATACTTCTTGATTCCCTATATTAGAAACTAAATATCAAGCATATTTCACATACGGAAAAAAAAAAGGTCGATTCAGTAAGAGAAGCACTTATGGAAGAAAATCTATCTTGGCAATGCTTAAGAAAGGAAATGTGCAAAGAAATTTTGGTATAACAACGATTATATTTTTAGAATGTTTTCTTGAGATTATAATATAAATTGTAACATAAAATACTTCCGGCTCCCCCCCCCTCAAATTTAAAGTACAATGCTGGATTTTACTGCAATTATAATTTTAATTTTTACCGACAAATTATAAATAGAACATAAGTTTTATATGATTATATTATAGCGATTTGTCATTAGGAAATTTTTAACTGTCCTAAAGAAAAAGAAGGCAAATACAAAGGAATTCATAGAATTTTACACCTCAGACCGCTAAAAAAATATTATTAAAAGCCCAAAAACTAGCTTCTTCAGTAATCAACGGATTAATTAATATTTATGCGACTAAAACAATGATATTTATGTGATAATTTAATTTTTGAAATTTATAACTTTCGCATCAAGTTTTTATGTATGATTGTGATTTTTAAAATCAATTTTCGTAATTCTATACAGATCGAATTTAATAAATTTTCTCAAGATGTTCAAGAGAAAGTTTATGAAGAAAAATAGTTATGAAAGCGAAAAATGTAAGTGATTTCGGGAATTTAAAATCTTTATATTTATTATGTTAATTTCACAATTTTAAAATAATCAAAGGATATATATATATATATATATATATATATATATATATATATATATATACACCTTGTTCTTTTATTTTAAAAACATTACTTTTCGAGGAAAAGAAAGCAGATTACAATTTTAGAGCTATATTATATATAAGCTGTAAAATTTCATTCAAATAATTGCATAAATACCAAAGCGAAACAATCGTATTTTTAAAAAGAAAAAAAACGTATATTCTAATATTACAAAGGTTAAAATTTTAGACTAAGCAGCTCCTCTCATGGATATTAAAAACATACAATTTTTATGCGCATATTCAAAGCACTTAATATTTCCTCAAATCATCAAAACAGGATTATTACTGTGGTTTTTGCTATAAATACTTAATAACATCCCATAGAAATGTATCTTGATCTCAGTAATGCACGATAACTTTGTTTGAAAATACAAATTTCGTTACAATATGCTTAAAAAACGGTTTTTACGAACAAAATAACTTTGACTCAGCCTGTTTAGTTAAATTAAGAGCAATGCGTTGGATAGCTTAAGTAAATATAGTTTCTTGTGAACCATGACTTATTTACGAATTCGTCACCAATAGCCCTCGTTTCGTTTTTAAGTACGACTTTAATAATCAATCAGTCTACGAACAATGACCGAGAAAGGAAGTGATAGCTTGTGCAAAAGTTCTCAAGGTAAGCTCATTTTTATCATATTTCTAGATGAGTTGTAAAGTTTAATATTTATTTTGATGTGTGTGTGGTAATTGAAGAGAGAGAGAGAGAAAAATATATAATAGTATACTTTTACTTTTCATTAAATACAACTTTTGAATAAGCTTAATGATTGTAGTTATATAAAGAATGCACATCGCTTTTGTTAATTTTACGTCTTGAAAACGGTAATTGTTAAAGTAATTAGAAAATTTAAAGTTGTGACACTGGGTTATTCGCGATTTTCTCTTCACTAACCTTGGGAACATTTTTTATAATTGAATTAAGGATAGTGATACATGAGCGAATCGAAAGGCAAAAGAAGGGAGACAGTTGATAACGACAGATTGTTTGTAATAAAATAAGTTAGATTTGACTACTGGTTAGAGTAATAAGAGTCTGATCTGCTATGTCCGAAGTGTGTCTCAATCGGTGCTAGCGAGTTGGTAAGATAGTCTTTATTGCTTAAATGTAAGATAGAATTAAGTTTGGTTTTATTAAAGTTTACACAAGAAGCAATACGAGGGCTATTGACGATGGACCTCGTAATTTTGAGTCTCGGTCAAGTGATGAGGACGACACATGAGTCATGAGCTTGCACCTTCCTCTCCTAACTTCCAAACCATGCCAATGGGAGGACTTTGAGCCTCGACATATTTAATGTGCTTCAACTCCGGCTACACGGTGGGTCTTTAGTGGCGTCAAGGTTTGAACCTCCGACTCATCGAAAACCGCCAGCCGCGAGCGTATGACCCTGACAGCTAGAGAGAGAGAGACCCTACATATTCTGTGCAAATTGTTAGTAAATTGTGTTATCTTTTTTTCTGACCTCTCTTCAGTTTGATTTGTCTACTTAATGACTATTCAATTAGACTTACAGGTCTGATGAGTTTAATAGGGAAAGGCAGACGATACAAAGTGATTAGTTTGAATATATCTGAAAATCTTCAGATTTTATTTAATTCTTAAATTATTATTAAATTCATATTTAGTGATTAAATTAAGTTACATTTAATATTAATTTTTAATAATTAAAATTTTGTTATTTCAAAGATCGAATTGTATTGAAACGAACATCTTATTAAACTATACTAAGTTTAATTGTAATTAAAATCGTTGCTCCAAAATAAAATATTCAATACTATAAGAAAAAGCATTTAGCATTTGCATCAGAAATTTACATTATGATTATGGTAAAGTTATGCTTTTTCTTGTTCTTAACTCACAATCAATTCTCCAAATTCAAACTTTGATTGACATTCGAAAATCAAATATTAATAAAATTTATCAGAAAGCGTGAAAATTGCGTAATATGTTAAATTTATCATTAAAGTTTTCCAGATATTTCAACAGAACTATTTACATTAATTGAAATTAAAAATACATTTCTTATGGAAAAGCAATTTCCTGCATTGGTGATGTAAATTGTAAATTCTACAATACATTTTTTTTAAGTTTATAATATTTTCAAAAAATTAAATCCTGCCGTTTCACTCTGTAATAGCCAACGTGTTTGTGCAAAGAGATACACAAATCTCCCGCAAATTTTTAAGACTATGTGCATTAAATAGTGAAACTCGCCATGTAATTACAAATGTGCATGATTTTAATCAAACACTTTTTTAAATGGAACAGAAAAAAGAATTTCAAAAACGTTCGATTAAAGCATAGATTTTTATAAGTTATGTATTTAAGAGATTTGCTGTTCACAGCATTCACGAGTCGTTTACTTTATTTGATTTTATAAAGATCCGAATAAAAATATGCATTTATCTTCGGACACAATACATGCCAGAGAACTTGACAAGTTAAATATCACACCAGGAAGGCCTTATTTTTTTTTTATTTAAAGGCTGAATTCAATTCAAAACTGTTGCATCCCAAAAGTTTTGATACTCAGATAAGTTTTAATAAAAAGCTATAACATATATAAAGTGGAACAAAAAGTTTGAAAAAATTTAACGAAGATTCTTTTGTAACAAACACTCACGTTCGTGAAACATGCATACTAAATTAGGTGTTCTGTTGATACATATTTCATTTTTAAATACTCAGATATATATATGTCCATAAATTATTTAAATAAAGGAAAGCTTTTTACCTTAAGTAGCTTACAAGTATGACATCAAATAACAATGTTACACTTCCGTGCAAAATTGAACTCCACAACTTACTTTAAAAGAAATAAAAACCGTAATAAATATATGAAGTTTTGGACAAAAAAAACATGAAAATCCTAATAATGTTGTAAATTAAAATAATTTTGTATTAAAACTGTTAATTATTCTTAATAATTCTAGTTATCAGTGAAACACTTCTTAGGCATAAAGTTTTCATTTCATTCAATCCAATACTGCCATGTGTAACTAAATAGCACTTTTCAAGTAACTTTATTGAAACATACATAAAAATACCTATTGCATTTTTAAAATCTAATTGCTTTCCAAACAAACTTCAAAATTCTGTAGTTTTTAATTAACATTAGATGGTAAAAGTTTCATTCAAGATGAAAGAACTTCAAATAACGCGAGAGCTTGTGCGTAAAAAGTATTTATCAAGCTTTGAAAGGTTGGTTCAAAAAGTACTTTTTTGACGACAGAGGACGTGGCTAAGGTAATTTGGTTTACCATTGTTTGTTGCCACCTGTTAAACGGCACCAAACCAAATTCAACACTGATTGAGTTTTAAATTGGTAGCCATTTGCTGCCAAATCAAAATTTGATTGCCTCTACTTCGAGTTGTCTCGTCGATGAGGACTGTATTCATCATTATACACCGAAAAACGAGCAGTAATCAAACCAAGGGATTGCTTCCGATTGAATATGCTTCAAAGAATGCGAAAACGGTCTCATTGGCCAAAAAAGTTATGACGATGATTTTTTGGGATGCGAAAGATATTGTAATCTTGGACTTAATAGAAAAAGGAAAAACGGTTGCTGAACAATTCTAAAGTTAATACCCCATTCCCATTTTCCATTCTAAATACGGGTACTTTTTGAATCCTCGCGTGTATATATATATATATATATATATATATATATATATATATATACAGAAAATTAAGAGTTTGAACTTTACTAAATATTTAAGTGCCGCTAATCATTTGTAATATAATTTAATTGGGATAAGAAAAAATGAAAATATAAGGATTAATTTTCCAAACTTGAATTATTTGAGAAGGACATAAGAAGGCCACATAGCATTTAAAGGTTGTTAATTCCTCTTTCCTATTTCTAGGTGAACGCTTTTCGTAAATTATACCTTTTCTCATAACTCGAATTATCCATTTAAATGTTTCATAAAATAAAAGAACAAAGCAAATTTTCCACTCTCTTTTTTTTCTTTCTCTTCTCATGCAATCATTATCTTTATATTTATTCGCATATTAATTGTATCTGCTTTAGTGATCTGGGGTTTAAAGGGACTTTTTTTTCTCGATACAATGAATATTATCTGGAAATATCTATTGCATTGTTTATAATACTTAAAGCATATGTCACAAACATTTAGGTATGATTCTTTTGGGTCATTTTATCTATTAATAATTACATTTTCTTCATCCGATGTTATACAGGTAGGTGAATATGATTATTGACGAACATATATTATGAATAATTAGATTAAAAAGTTTGTATTAAGGCATTCGACTTAACTAAAATACACAATAAAAAAATTAATGACTTGGCTTATTAAGTCAATGCTTATGACTAATAGATCATCGATAGATAATGAAATAATTTTACCATGCAATTTAATGATTGAAAGTTATTTTTTCCTTTAAAATATTAAAAAAAAGGTTGAGTTTGGAATGCGTACTAAAATTTCATCACCGTAAGAAATAAGATAGTAAATGAAGTTAAAATTTGTAAGCATGATCAACTCCATCTCAGATTTAAGATTAATCGCAACGCATCAACTATGATTTATTAAGGATAAACTACTTTTTATATAAAACATAATTTAGTTTCAATAAATCTCTTAACATCAATTTGACTGCCTCTACTCACGTAGTACATCATACTACAGATACGAATGAAATAGAAATCATAAGACACTCGAGTGAAGTAATTGACACATCATCTGAAACTCATAAAAATATTTTATTTAAATAAGGATTAAATTGGAAATGTTTTCAACTATAGTTAAATGTCCTAATGATTAGGAAAATGAAGGGTAAATTGTGTTATTCTTAGCTGAGTTTGAAAAAAAGTCCTTGAAAATTACACAAGGAGGTCAATACTGCGCTAATAGATTAACACTTCGGTTTGGGCAGGCATCTGATAATTTTTTAAACTTGAAATGAAAACCATTACATTTTGTCACCGAATAGAAATGTTTCACGTCTTAACAAACAACACTAAGGGAAAAAATCTCATAAACCATCTGATATCGGCGTCACAATGACATTGATGGCCCAAACTAAATAAAAGCGTGGGAGGTCTCGAACCTTAGGTACCCAACTGATTCTTGACAACATGGCCTCTCTGTTACCTAAGAAAGGGTTATCGTAGTTAAAAACGAGTTTTTTATCGCTATGCGTGCCACTTCAATCGTGATTGTCAGCAGTGGTAACCCCCAACACAGTACCAATAGATCGAAGAAGTCCATATCGAGTCATAAATGCCATTTGTTCAACCTAGGGTCAGAGTTAATGTCACATAAAAAGAGCCACTTGAGGAACTTGGACCAAAACATTAGAAAATGCCGTGCTTTTTTAGCAATTCACACTATTTACGATTACGGGTTATTGTTATTGCTTGTAAATTATGTGAGTAAACTACTGGAAATAATTATTTCAAGTTAAAGCGAAAACATCCTCTGAATTAAAGGTGGAAATTAGAAAATTTTTCACGAAATTGGAAATTAATTGTTGAAAATGTTTATTATTCTTCACTTCATTCATTTTTTTCAGGAAAGGCTTTTCCTTGCATAAGCCCTAGGGTCTTAATATTAAATATTTGTATTAAGAGATGACATTTTGCTTATTCACGATTTCCTCTTCGCTAACCATTGGGACATTTTGGCAATTTGAATTGCATAAAATTACAATTCCTTCCCAACCCAAATGAAACGTGACTGGATAAATTAGATGAAGATAAGAAGTGGAGTGAACTGAATTAAGGATAGTGATACATAAGCGAAATAGAATTGAAAGGAAAGAAAAGAGAATTAGATGATAAGGACAAGCTTATAGATGTTGTAGATTGGAGTGAATAATCATAATTAATTGCTTATATCAATAGTAGTTGGAAGTGACTTCTGATTAAAATAATAGAAGTCAAATCTGCTACAATCGTGAAGTGCTTGAATCGGAATGAGTAGGTTTTCTAGCAAAAGTTATCCCTCATAATAGACCGAGTATAACATAAAAAACAGTCAAGTTACGTCACATACATGAATGCAAGGAAAGGGACCACTCAGAGTTGTTCAGGACCTTTGTAAAAGATGAATACCAGGTCATTTTTTTTAAAAAAAAATGGGCGAAGTACATTATTATTTTCTGCAGACAGGACTTTCATCGATGGTTAATATTAAAACAAGAAACACGAGTGCGTAGAAAATTTAAACGAGGAGATACGAATGATTGTAATTGCTTATTCATGTTGAACTGAGAACAACATGAGGGCTATTAGCTGCGGACCTCGTAATTTTGAACCTCGGTCAAGTGACAAAGACGATATCTGAGCTAGAACCTCCACGCCAACAGGACGCCAATCCCGCCAACGAGAGGACTTGAAATCTAGACCAGATTTAACGTGCATCAGCCCTGAAAACATGGTGGGTCTGTAGTGGCCTTAGGACTCGAATGAAAGCAACAATGGTCTCGAGTCCGTGATCAGGACCACAAGGTTACCGCGGCCCAAGAGGAGATGGGATTATATTATTAATAAAATTATTTATTTACTACTAATATTAATTTTATTACTAAATATAATTACTTAATGTAATAATAAATAATACTTGTGAATAATAAATAATCAATATCAGTATTTTATTCTTTTGTAAGATAAGTATTTAAGTATTTCATTGCGCTTTTGATTTCTAAAAAGTTGTCCACCCCTACTTTGAAACTTATGTTGCTTTGTATGTCTTCCGTGCAACAGCCATAAATCAGAGTTTATTGTTTCCCGACTTCAAAAACATTGAAAACCACTAAATTAAAGCAAGGGAAAACTGGATACCAAGCAAAATTTCAAAAAGAATTCAGATTCATAAATGTTTTTTAGCCACCAAAGAAGCCTGCTTTAGTCAACTACAAAAGATCTTATTACTTTTCAAATTTTTAGTAAAGGTTTTTGCGCATATGTTTCATGTCTGTTTTCACCAGTAATGAATTTAATTTTAAAAAAAATGTCTTAAAAATTTTAACGCAGAAGTTTTTGCGTTTTTATTTAATCCTATACTTTCAATAGTAATTTTATCATTTAGCTTAAAATACATTATAGTTTATAATTTATCGTTTGCTTTAAAATTTAACACTTGAAAAGGATATTATTTTCCACTTCAATATTTTATCATTTTCTTTCATTCTCATATTCAATTGAGTTACTTAATCATTTTTAAAAAATTAGCTCCTTTGGTGGTTAAATACGTTCTTTACAAAATTTTAAATAGAATATTTTTTTAATAACCGTTTGTCACATAAACGAGTTTAGAAATATGGTTGAAAATTGTAATTTCCCTGTTCGAATTCTGATTTATAGTTAGCTTTTATTATTTTAATATTATACCTAAAATGGCTATTAAGGCAGAAACGTCACAGTAGGCTAAGATTATTCGGTCACTAATTTTAAATAAGTTATCAAGCGTTTAATAAAGGCGACAATTTACATTACTATTATTTTTTTAATGTTCGCTAAATAATAGCTTAAACCAAATAGGGAATACGATATACAGAAAAACTTTTTTCATAGATTCACTTTTTAAGTACCTTATAATCTCCACTTGGCAAAATAGTAGTGAATTTTCAATTTTCGTTCCAATATCATTACATAGCAATTCCTATTTTAGCACTTTTTTCCAAAGGAATTTTTTTAAGTCTCTAAACTGAAGTAATTGTACAAAATAATAACAGGTACCCACACTATATTACGGTCTAATTACGATACTTCTGGTTCAATGAAATAAGCCTTTAGGTTTTAGAAAAACAGAAGTCTGGGAAATAAATGTGTTGAGGCATAATGCCTCAAGAATTATTTAAGCATCTCGACAATCAGTTAATTCCTTCCATCCTCAAATTATCTAATTTATGGGAAAGAAAAGTAACCATTTTTGAAAATGTTTATTTCTATAACTAAGTATTTTTCAAACAAGATCGCTCCATTGGTATAGAATTGTTAAATATTGAGCAAAATAAAGATTTGTTTCTTTGCAAATGAATTCAAAAGTTCCATCATCAAAAAAAAAAAAAAAAAAAAAAATTGTCCAAAAAAAAAAAAAAAAAATCCGAAAAAATAGAGAAAAAAAAATAAAAAAAATGTTCCAGAACTCTTAAGGAATACAAAAGGTGGCGAATCTGAATTTCACTCAATGATATTCAGTTGTCTCCATTAGCGAGCTTTGTTCAAACAATCCGAGTTCGATTCATTATCGGTTTCAGAAGAAAATTCAAGATCGAAGAGAATCTGATTCCGAAGTATAGCTAAGCGATACGTATCTTAATTGTCATTTAAATTAGACTCCCTTTAATCACAGAATCATTCGGCTGTGCGACATGAAAATAAAGAATCGCATTTTTTTAAGAAAATCGACTATTACCATCTACGAATTCTTTCAGAAAACTAAAGAAATAGAGCCTTTACTTTGAGCCTATAGTTAAGAAAATTGTGTAGGATTACCACATAAAGATAGCAAAAGTCAACAAAAACTATCTAAGTTTATGGAGATAAAATAATTTGAGGAAATCTGGCAACACGTTGAGTAAAATTTTTAAATTGCCTGAACTACTATCAGAATGAGGCAGAATGGTATGATTGGCATTCCAGAACTAAGTTCGGACAAAGTGGAAAGGTGTCAAGCCTGTAGCCAGTTTACTGAAACCTTTTTAAAAAGCTTCTGCTATAAATATTCTGAGCATTGAGTAATCTTTCTGATTCGGCTTCACTCTATAGCAAAATTTAGGAATAATTATTCTATATATATATTATTCTAATTCACAAGTTATCTCGCATTGCTAGATTTATGAAATTTCAGCGTTCACTTATATTTTTTAATCCAAATAGTATTTTTTATGATGTATGTTAAATAGTTTTGTAGGAACAGTGTAAAAATATTTTTATTTTGTTCCTTTGAGTCCATTAAAAGTGAAACCTTAGGGGTGATTGCCATAAAAGAAAAATCGTGCAGCAGTGGAATCATGCGTCCATTCTCTAGGGACGTTGTATTTCCCATGCATATTAATTCAACTGAGAGAGCAGCGTAGTGACTCGAATACTAAATTACAAATGAACATGCAACAGGACCAATTGTGAATTATGACTTTCAAACTATCAGTCAATGATACGTTTTTAGACATCTGTGTTCCACACTTTGGAGCTTCAAAATGAGTTTCAG
Organism: Nephila pilipes; assembly: GCA_019974015.1. Lineage (NCBI taxonomy): Eukaryota > Metazoa > Arthropoda > Arachnida > Araneae > Nephilidae > Nephila > Nephila pilipes. The sequence goes on from BMAW01055817.1 coordinate 248,496, forward strand.
TTCATTCAAAAAATCGATTTTTTTCCCCCTCCTTTAGCACCAATGATGGTATGATTTTCTTTATGTATAACTGGTTATTAAAGTTTTAAGTTAATTGACAATGGGAAAATTCAAAACAGTATTGGTGAATATTTTTAAGTTTTATAACCGCGTAGATTTATTTATAATCTAATAATGACGAATTGATGAAATTTTAATTAAATATATACAATGAAAAACATTTAACCCGAAAACGCTTAACGTGAAAATCTGGTTAGCTCGAAGTAATACTGTGGCATTGAGAGACAAAATACTACATAATTTCATATATATTTTCCTTTAAGCATGAAGCAAAAATCGCTTATCAAGAAAAGATTTCTCTTCTCGAACGCATATTTTTTAGCTTTTATTTTGTTTTTTGTTTGAATGAACAAAAAAAAAAAATGATGATTAAAATACCGCTTGCTTTTTAGTAGGTACAGGCATTGCAATGTCAAAACATTTCCATCTGCTGGTCTGTTAGCTTTCGAATTCGGTGAATTGTGTGTCGAAATAGGTGAGTTTTGTGTTGAAATTAATTTTATTTAATATGTGTAATTTTTTAAAGTGTAAATAAACTGTGTTTTGAAAGAAATTATTTTTGTAATAAATTTTGGGTTTTGTTAAGAAATAGAATTAGTAAAATTTGACATGAAAAATATTTGAGATATCTTTTCCGCATACATCGCTTAACACGAAAAAAATATCTTAGTCCTCTCAATTTCGTGTTAAAATTTTCAGTTTAGATGTTATAAAAATTATTTTTAAAAATTTCGCCATAACTATTCCTTTGTTGTTATTGAGTTCTAATTATGCTCATGCAGTAAAAGTGCTAGTAAATTGAACAAGTAAGTATTCATCCTTAGTACCTTAGCGAGATTACATCAATATGAAAGATATATAAGTAGATCTTACATTTAGGTAACTGCAAAATAGAAAGTCTACCACTGTTGACTGAAGACTACCATAGGCTTAACTACCGCTGTTGACTGAAGACTACCATTGGCTTAACTACCACTGTTGGTTAGGTCAAATGTTAAATAAAAATGTATAATATCACGATTAGGTCAAAATTGATTATTTTACAATTACTAAATTCGTTCGAAAGTTAAGATCATTCTTGAAAGTCAAGAAGCTTAGGATTATTTACAATGTTCTAAGCTAAGCATGTCAAACTCACAACTATATATTTGCAGTCCAGCCAACGTATCAACAAGTAGCAAAATTTTTTACTGCAAGTACTGTAGCTCCTTTCTTAAAATTTCTGATAAACATAATTATTGATAACAAACCAAATCTTCGCCAGTGACTTATTACTAGTCAAGTGAGTAGATGCAGTTTTTTTTTTTCCCACAACAGCTGAGAATGTTTTAGCGAATATGATAAAATTATACCTATTACCACGTCATTATTCTTCTCCTGACCTGTTTTTGGTGTGCTTTATATCTAATATTCTCCTTCCAAAGTGTAAGAACAATAAGATAATTGGCGTTACACTTATTAATTTGAGCAGTCCTTCGATGTCTGATAAAAATATTATTAATGTCCAAGAAAATAATTGATTTTTGTTAAAAATTTTTATTATTTTGTGTTGATGATAACTTATCAATTTTAGGCTTTTGCATTCATGAGTTCTTATTGAAATCAAGTGGTACCAAACCCTGACGAAAATTTCCTGGCGAGCATCGGTATTTCAAGAAAAGTGAGAATTGGGTATTTTTACTGGGTTATATAAAAGGTAAAATAATCTGCCTGATATGTAATAATGCTACCAAAGTTGTATAGCATAGAAGATCTTCATAAAAAGTATAGACACTATGAAACAACTCATACGTTCGAGTACTCCTTCTTAGAAGGTAAATTAAAAGAAGAAAAAAAATCCCACCGTTAACTACACATATCGCGTTCCGCATAACTTTTACTTGGTCAAAATCAGCTCGTGTCTGAAATTGAGTTTGAAATATTTGTTCTAGAAAAAATATTGAAATGACAGCACCGACTGTACGTTATAATTTTAGAGGAAATCAGAATCAGGAATACTACAAAAAATTTTTAAAATATAAATCAGTTAGCAATATACTTTACAATCAGATTTAGTAACTGAAAAAACATTGAGAGACCCCTTGCTGTTCAACGAAATCTAACGAGAATAATCTTCCGAATTGCGTAATTTGAAAGTGTAGGTGCATTATTTCTTACTGAACTTTTATTTAAGCAACAATTAATTTTTTCCGCAATTTTAGAAACAAAAGAATTGTTCATTTAGCAGTCATTTTAAAAAAAGAAAAGAACTATAAATGAGAATTTCAAGGTAATTCTCCCCCCCCCCTTTTTTTTTGTCAATAACTAAATATATTCACCCAAGGTAAATTTAATTAAAAATAAAGAATTGGTGTTTGTGATTTACTGATTATTCTAAAGAATTCAATTATACTTGGAGTATAAAATATTGATACAGATTAATAAAAAAAAGTTTGAAACTAAATTTTGTAAATATATTTTTTTACATTGTTAAAAATATTCTTGATTCTAAAATTTTATAGGAATTGTTTTTCTAAGGTTTTTGTTCTTTGATTTATAAATGTATCTCTTTTTTCTTTCAATGTAGTTATTATAATTTTATAAGAAAGATTTTTCAAAAAAAGTTGCCTGTATTAAATCTAATTCTAAAAATAACAAAAGGAATGATAATTGGTATTGTTTATTACAGAAGTTGGTATTGTAATATTAGAACGGTGAAGGTACTTATCTCAAAATACCAAATTTTGATTTTCAGCCATCTAGCGACGTTTTTTACTAATGAGCCCAATTCGTATGATATATTAATATACGTATCATAAATTAGTGAACTTGAAAAAAAGTATTCAAGAAAACATTCATGAAATCAGAAAACAATTTCTATATTCCAATGGAGCATCAGATGACTTACGATATATTTGTATTAATTGTCTTGAAAAAATATAGATATTTAATAATAAAACATTTGTTTCACTAAAGGGTAGACATGTTTGCATTCCGAAGAGTGTAAAATGGCTGTTTATTCGATAGTCAATTTTTAATCTGAAATTCGGCACCGACGCGACTGAAGAGTTGAAAGAAAATGAAAGGTGGAAATAAATTCACAAAGCTATATAGTTAAAGTGTGTGCTCTGAAAACTGCTTTCGTTTTCCAGATTAAAGGGGTTTTTTTTTTCGCTTAATTTTAAGGAATAGAGGACCCAAAAATTTTTCGATATTTTAAAGGTCCTTTTTTTTACCTAATATGTAAAATTAAAAAGTTGGATATTCGTCGAAAACTTCCAAATTGTGACAATATTGCAAATTAAAGGATATATGTATCAAAACTACATGTACTTATATCAATAATAGACTATTTCCTACGTGAAAAAAAACACCCCAAGTTGGTTTCTTATTTAACGCTGGGGGATGATAGTTAAAATATATAAGTTTTATCTGTGAAATGTTCGCTTATAAATTACGTCCAATATGGAATATATGTTGGGGTCAAGTTTATCTGAGTATAATCTGAAGTATCTTAATCCCGCATTATTTTATTAAAATCTAAGAAAGACTAAAAATATTCACTATGAAATATGAATTATATTGAATGAAAGTCTTATGCGTAATACGAGTATACGTCGGGTATGAAAAAGTTTTAAATATAAGCAAAACATAAATGGATAAATGGTATGATGGTTAAAGATTGAAAAAAAAAAAAAAAAAAAAATAAGCGATACAAGAAATTGGTTTAACAGAGGTTAAAGGTATGGTTAAACATAACAATTTCTTGAAAAATCAAAAATTTAAAATACCATTCTAAATTACAATCCAAATGTAAATGAAAATTAATTATTCTATTTGTTACCAAGAATTAAGACTCTTTTTTTTCTTCTTGTAAATGAACATATTACAGACAATAAAGCAATTAAATTTAAAATAATGCATTTTTAAATCTAAAATAAGACCTTTGAGAGTGAGAAAACAATAGTTATCGATATAAAAAATAGCAAAATTTAAGAAATAGTTTCCTTTTCTAAAGTAAAAAACTTCCTTTCTAAAGTCCTTCCATGAAATGCCGATTGCCTTAAATAGTTAAACAAGATTTTCCACGCTTTTGAATGAAAAGCATAATATTTTCTAAGAAATTATAGCGGAAAAATGATATAATAATACTAAAAAAAACTTAATCGCTATTTTCAATTATTTGAATTTGAACAAGATACCCAAAAAATTATGTTACTGATGTTAATAACCTATTAAAAAAAACCCGTAAAATTGGTCCCCAACATTTAAAAGAAAAGATATATATGTAATGCTTACCACACACATTTTATAAATTACTTAGTCCGCCATTTTGCGATAATTCGTTCTTTTACTTTTTATTATTTTCTAAATTAGCAATCGGATTTCATGATTTTAAAACAAGTTCTTAAAATTATCTATTATGTTTTTCCAACCAGCATTAAAAGGGACATGGTTATTTACACTAATTTATTGAACAAAAGATAATATGATAATATTGCTCTGATTTTTCTACTAATTAATGTGATGAATAATACATAACTAGTTTTATGCACACCTTATTTTATTTTAAATTATTATCATTTTTCCCCATTTTGACAACCGAATCCCATATATATTTCCTATTATATATATATATTTCCCCCTGTTTTCAATGAAGGAAATACTTTTTTTTTTTTTCATCACAAAATTGAAAGTTAGTATTTATGAGAACAAAAACACATATTCATTTTATATCGCGACTATTGTTTGTGAAAAATTTTATACGGTGATTAGAGCTGTATTAGATTCGGAGATAACTGTAACCTCTAATTTTATGTCAATTTTATCTTTCTTAACGCTATCATGATGAACTAATTTCTTTAGTTTACAGACTTTTTTTTTTTTTGCAAAGAAACTAATTCTACATATTTAAGACTCTAATCATTTATTTAAAAAAATCAGTTTTTATAGAAATGAGAGTAAGATTACGGACACATTTATGATATGGTTATGACGTTTTAAAAAATCCCTGCAAGATATCAGAACTGGTATTCAATAAACTATCTGGAATTACATCCTAGAAGTGAATATTAAAGAGCAGATAATTTGAAGCTGTTAAATATATAAACAAAATTTAAACAGTTTACTTTATTTATATACTATTAGCTTATATGTGTCTTCTTAGCAGATGAAATTGGCGTAATGGTGCCGTTGAAGTATTTTGATATGATGTAATAATATGTTCACCCTTCAAAAGTTCATCTATATTTTTCGATTTTCTCCTGATTTGGATCAATTAAAATAATATCAAACATGATCAGGGAAAACTTCGCTATATTTAAAATTGTCTATGCATAAAATATGCAATTTTGCTTGAATTACAAAAATAAAGAAGGAAATTTCGTTGAGCCAGTTAAATGAGTCTTATAATTTTTTCGAAATAATATTTTTGTGGAATAAAGCATTCTTGATGCGAACGTGTAAGACTAAAAATTAGACTCAGTTAGCGAGAAAAATATTTGACGAAATTAAGAAGTATAGGTTTAGTAACGATTATTATTTGATTATTAAACAATTATTATTTGAATTTTTTTTTCTTTATTTAGAAGAAATATATTCTTTCTTTTCTCTTTTTTTAATTTTCGAAAACTAATGAACAGTAACCGTACCAAGTTATCTGTCAGAAAATGTTGTTAATAAAATAATACTTTTGTGTGCTTTATAAATTAACAGAATTAAATAAATAGAGCTATTTTTAAAAAAATGTCCGAGATTTCTGAGTTTTTTTTTTTATAATTAATATATAATCTGAGAAAAAGGAATATGAAGGAGATTTCAGGAAATCACAATGATTAAACTGAAATAGACTAAAAATTCATAGTTTATTGCATTCAGAAGAGTTTGTTTCATTAATAATCTCATCAAAATAACAGTGAAGATTTCGATTCATTTTCAAATTCTTTCACTAAGAAAAAAAATAGTTAAGACATGAAACTTTTTGAGTAATTTATCTACACAGTATATATTTGTAAATATAAATATATATCAAGAAGGTTCCTTGCTTGATTGAAAGTTTGCTGTAAAATTTATTTGTTTGAAACTAAAAGTTACGAAGCGGGGAAATATTGTATGCTATACAATATATAATAAAGGTAAATATAGAGAATCAATAAATCGAAATTCCATAAATAAAATAAATGGGAAAAAATTAACAATTATTTTTTTAATCAAGTTCAATAAAAACAATATACTCCCAATTTTACAGAGTCTTAGAGATGCATTTCTGGTGATTATTGGAAAGCGAGAAATGTCACTCAGAATCAAATATAGTAAAAATGTATAGTCAAAAATAATGCTAATGTTTTGATATATAGATATGGTTGTCTTTGGAAGTAAAACAAAAAATTTAGCAACTGTTTTTATACCTAATCTGCGTTTTAGTATTGTGTAAAGAAATGTCATCATTTTTTTTTTATGAATGTGTTAATTTAAATTTTCGCCAATACAATTGCAATTTTTAAAGAAATTTTGATATAAATTACAATTATTTGCAGTCTCAAAATAATGAATTGAAAGATAAACGATGAAGATAGTAATGAACACAAGTATAAGTATCCACTTAATATTTTATTTACCTATTATATTACAATAGAAAACTATTTAATTTGATTAATACGCAATTTTTTTTCTAAATAAAAATATTCTGAATAATTTTTAAATTTTTTAAAATTAGATATATATATTTGTCTTTCATAGTTTATCGCTTTCTCTGTGATTTTTGTTTATCAAGGACCAGGAACATTTCAGATAGGAAATTTTTAGGTCATCGACAGGGAATTCACAAAGTCATTTTATGAGGAGAAAATGCCTTGAACATATTGAGGCTTGCATTGGAAATTTAAAACAATTTGCAGTTCTTATAATAACTTGGAGTTGTTTTGAGAGTGTTTAATACTTTTATTTGTTCTCATGTAACATATTCTATTTAATTGTTTTCGTAAATATACACTGAAATAAAATTTTATTACATTTTTTTCAGAATTTAATTAAATATAAAAAGAAAAGTTATAGATGTATAACTTATTAAATCTTCCTCAAATATTGCTCCATCTTCTTTCACATTTTAAATTCTAAATTGCAAATATAACATAATTCTGACAAACACTCAAATTCCATATATTTCTAAAACGGAAGACTTTTGGTTCATAAATGAAAATAACTAAATAAAATAAAATAAATTCTGATTCACTTATTTCAAATTTTTAACAACTTTAAGCTGAATTTCCCAAGTGAATATCAAAATATGTGTGACAAATAATTTCAATTTCTCATTTAAGCATTTAAGAAGTAAGACAATATAATTCTAATGAGGAAAACTTGAGTTATTACATTCTTAAGCTTTTCATTGTGATTCAAAATCTAATAGTAAACATCGATGTTTAGGACGAAAATAAGGCTTAAAAAACATTTTTATTTTATTAATTACAAAAGTAGGCAAGAATTCGTGTTGATACTGAGTACTACTTCAGATAATTTAAACAAAGAAGCAAAATCGGAATGTGGTAAGTAACTTTTCGTCAATGTTTTATAACACAAATGAATTTTTTCTGATTAACAAAATTTTAATAATTTGGAAGAGAGAGGTAGTGATATTTTTTTCCATCTATTTCCTCTAATTACCAGAGAACAAAAGACAACATGTAATTTATCGAAAATAATCAGTATCGTATATGTCAGCAAATCAGGTGTATATAGTCCATATTTTAAGTGACATGTCTGCAGATATCTTAAGATTACGTTTTATTGTAAAATCGTAAATGCAGATTTTCATATAGATTTGAGGGAACATTAAAACTTTAAAATATATATCTTAAATTCAAAATTCAATGATCAATTAAGAGCGAATGCAATGATTTTCACATACACCAGACAGCAAAAACTAAAGTGTAGAAAAAAAAGAAAAGAAAAATTGTTCAACAAAAATAAAGGAATCTTATGGGTTTTTTCTTCTTCTTTTGTTTTCAATTGAAGTTCTTGATTGTTTTAGTAGAATATTAAAAATATACATTTTAAAAAGCAACGTCCAGTTCAATTTGCTTATAAATAATTATATCAATCATAAATAACATGAATGGCTTATATTTATTTAAAAAAGCAAAGCATGTATATTCCGAATGAATTTTGAAATATTTTTTTTCTTTTTAATTTCGAATTCTTAGTTGTCTTTCAGATCGCATAAATAAATAATAAAAATTCTAATCAAATAAAAAAAAAATAAAGGTGTGAACTCACATCGTGGAAGTCTGCCATTTCGGTGGTCATGCCGGTGCCGTAATACGTCCGCAGACCTTCGGGGGACGGGACGGTCGGTTCGACGGCCACGCACACGGACATGGACGCAGCAGCTAAGCCTAACGCCGTCGCCGCTAATCCCACTAGCGCGCGTAAGAATCGAGTGCCAGTTGAGAAAATCGAGGAAAAGAGGAACAACGCGGGGGGAGGATCGGGGGGGAGGTCGTTACATGGCGAGGGGGTGGTACGACGCGCGCCGCCAATCAAGTGTGCCGCAGGGCGATTCTCCAATGGCACGCGACGCACTTAGGTACAGCCTTCTCCGGAGCATCCACGTGCAATACGCGCTCTCCGCTGGGTTGCCTTTTTTCTTTGCTGCGGTCTTTTTCTGCACGACTTTTAAAGGTTTTCTTTTTCTTTTACGCTCGGGAGCGGGAGTTAGTGAATGAAATCTCTGGTAGTGGTGTAACCACATTCGACTTCTTTTTTTTTTATTCATTTATTTCGCAATTTTTTGTTTTGTTTTGCTTGTGGTGTTTCGGTGTTTTATCGGTTATTTTTTTCTTTTTTTGTATTTTGTCTCGTTCAGTTGGAAATATGTCGATTTTTTTTTTTCTTCTTAGAGTCGCTGGATAGATATTTTGAAGTTCCTAAATTGAAGCAGAACCGAAAAAGAAAGAAGATTATTTTTAAGGTACATATTTTTCAATGTATTTTGAATGAATAACGAGTTAAAAAAAAATCTCTAAAGTAATAATTTAATATAGTGATCAGAATCTATCTATATAAAACTATTCTAATTGCATGATCAAACAAGAATAACAGCGAACTAAGATTTTAAAATTTAAAGTTCATTTAGTGTTCAAAGAATATCCCGCTAGTTCTTGTTCAATATGTAGTTCATTAAATCGAGAAAAGACATTTTTTTTTCGGAAAAGGAAGCTAGAGAGAGAGAGAGAGAATTTGAAACTCTTAAAATTTTCACAAGAAAATCAAACATTGCATGTTCTCAAAGGCTCATAAATTAATCAGAAAAAAAATAATAATTTGCATCTTTAGATAGATTTAGAAACATATAAAGCTAAAATTACTTAAAGTCAGATTATCAATAACAGATAAATTCAACAGTTACATATTTTCCATTGCGTTGCTTAACATAAATCTAAGATCACAAACTGGTACGTTTCTGCATTTTATCTCCCTCTCCTCCCCCCAGCATTTGAAAGTCTAAATCTTTGTAATCATTGCCTCATTTAGTGAGGCATGTGTTACCACATACTAAAAGATTTATTCCAAAAAAAATCTATGAGTATTGTTATTGTAAAAATAACGAACAAACATTAAAAATGCATAAAAAACATGCATATATTGATCTTCTGTGAAAACAACATATGTCGAAAACTATGTATGTACGTGTGTAATAAAATTAAATACGTAAATATTCAAGGTGTATAAAATAATTTTTAAGACTGGGTCTGTAAAAAGAAAGAGACAAGAAACTGTTGTTTTTGTTTTTTATTCACAATAAGTGCCTTCGGCTTCAGTTCACTTGTTACAGCGATGTAATAACAATACAAATGCTTTTTTCTGCACATTTTGCAGAATTTTTTCCAAACCACGCGTCAAAGCTGTTTGTATGGTCAAAAGTGAGAAATATTATCATCAAAATAATCCCGTTTTAACTTCATTTTAAGTTTTGGGAATAAAGAAAAGCCGCGGCTGCTATATCAGGTGAATACGGTGGATGATTCAACACATGGACTTATGGACTTTTATGCCCAACACATGAACTTTATTTCATGCCAAAATCTATGAAGAATAAGTAAGTCGCAACTGGGTGTAGTATCAAAGAACAAGCTGTACCTATTTTCATCCCGGTATTCTGGACAAATTCTGGCCATCAATTATGATCTCCATCGCAAATAGTTCTCGTGTTGCTTCTAGTGCGACGTTAATAAAACCAATTAATCAATTTAAAAATGAACTAAATAATTTTTTACCCTAATAAACCATTCTGTTCAGATTTCTTTTAATTAACTCGTACATTTTACTTAAACGCCTTAATAAATAGGATACATTTCGGTGGAGCTTCTTTATTTGTCTTTATTAATTGAGCAACTAGGTAGGTTAGGTGGAGTATATTTTGAAAGACTGAAAATTTAAAATTATTATAAACTTTAAGTGTGAGTACTGATAAAGTCAACAATGAATGAGAAAAACAAACGAATACATCGTACAATTCCACGCACGAACTAACCAGAGAAATTCAACTGTCACCATGAAACTCTATGGAATATCAGGAACTATTGAAAAAAATGTTTCGTTAATGGCCAATAATTTAAAAAAATTTGACTCTTTTTACCATTTCATTATTAAATTGTGGTACAAGTACGTCCGATTCGTGTCCTACAAGGAAAGTCTTTACAGTCTTGTCATTATAACAACATGTAACAAAAATTTTACTAAAAATACCATTACTTAATTTTTAAAGTTTCAAACTACGCATAATTATTGGTAAGGCACTACAATATCCGCCTTTGAACTAATTCTAATCATGTTGAATCAATATATTATTCCCCCGTCAATAGTATCGAATATTTTAGCAGGTGAATAGATACGCTTATAGTTTTCTTCTGTCTTGATTGGTGATCCTAACATAAAATATTTCGCTTTGATAGAACAAGAAAAATAATTTTATTGAAGTTAAGTTAATTAATTTGTGCTATCATTATGTGTTCGGTATGAAAATAAAGTTCAAGTAAATTATTTTTTATTTAATTTTTTAAATATTATTCTATGCTAACGATTACTCGTCTATTTCAGCCTTTTGTGTTCATTATTTCTTTATTGAAACCAAGTGGTCGTAACACTAGATGAAATTTTTTTGACAAATACGGATATTTCAAAGAAAAGAGGTAGTTGGATTACTTTTTGGTTATGACATAAAATATAAAATAATCTGTCAGACACGTAACATTATAATAATACACTTATTGTAATTATTATTGCATCTGATTAATATAATTATTATTGTACCTGCTTAATATAATTATAATTGTACCTGCTTAGTATAATTATAATTGTACCAAAGTTATGCTACGTGAAACATCATTATGATCTATGATACAATTCACTCCTAAATGTAAATAAAGAAAAGAAATGATACCATCGTAACTATGTACTATAAAGTACGGCCAGTGTGATTTTTATTCGTTAGAAATTAGTTCTTGGCTGGAAAGGAGTTTGTCACCTTTTTTGTAGTACATATTAATTCACAAAAATAATGGATAGCTTCAAAATCTCTCTTACTCAATTTTAAGAACAATCAAGACCGATTGGCTAGTTGGGTTTATTGGCGCAAGGCCATATTGAGTCAAGCAGCGCCAAATAATTTCATTTTCTGTAGTAACTTATTGTATCCTATAAATTGTTACAAATGTAACTGTAATCCAGACTAAGACGAAGGGAGGAAGAAGAGGCAAGTGTGTCGGTTGACAAGGTATATAGGGTCAAAAATAGAGAAAGATTGCTTTTGCAATCCTGGGGTGCGTCATTCGCGTTCATCAATGATAGTAAACCCCGTAAGAGAGAGAAGAAAGACGATTCGGATTCCCACGGAGTCATAAATCCCGTATATATCCATATAAAGTTAGTCCCTAGCAGAAATAGAGACTTGATGATCTTGAGATGCTAAACTTCGAACCACCACTGGTACAATGATGATCTTTCGAATTAATAAGGCATTAAAGTACACCTTCAACTGATAGAACATTAAAGTACACTATAGGACTAAATAAAGCATTAAAAAATAAACTTTAGAACTAAATAGATTACTAAGATAGATTTTTGAACTATGCATATATATAAATGGAATATTAAAGTATATCTTAGGATTAAATAGAACATTAATGTACTCCTCAGGACTAAATAAGTAACTAAGATATACTTTTAAGATACATTTTGTGACTAAATAAAATACTAATATTTACTCCCAAGCTAAATTGAATAAAATACTCTTTAAAATTAAATAGAATATATTGCGACATATATATACTTTTTAGACAAAACAGAATACATTAAGATGCATTTTTTGAACAAAAAAAAAAATACCAAGATATACTTTTAAACTAAATATTTTCTAGCTTTCAAGGGACATAAATTATTCCGTCATTCTTTTGACTTCGAAATAGCGTTTCGCTTTTAAATTTGCAAAGACCTTATAGTAAATGTGTACTCGCATGCTAGATATTTAATTAAATACAAATAGTAGATTAACATCAATTCTTAAATTGTGGTATGCGTCTTTTAATTCTTAATAGCAATCAAATGAACACTCCACCCGTCCCCATCTACTGTTACATTCCCCGAGATTTTCTTCTATCACCAGAGAGATTTGGGTGATCTAAAGTGAACTGACTTTTCTAGTTTAGTATATAACGGCATTCTTGAATGTAGATGAGAGGATTGATTGATGTTTTGTAATAAGTTGCCAGATAACAATATAGCTGATATGTGAATTTAACTTGAATAGCGACGAATTTAGATTTAGAATACATTCTAATTACGTCAGTTATATAGTTATAACTTTCCATATTTCACCATTCTCTCATTTGAGTGAATTATTTTGTTTTTTCTAAGTTAAGGCATACTTTTATTGTATCTTTTAAACCCAGAGTATTTTGAATTAATTAGTTAAATAAAAAAAAAAAACTATTTCAATTCTTAATTCGCTTATTAAAAGCATTAGAACTATATCAATTTAAAATAAAAGGTTTATATATATACATGGGTAGGTGAGTGTGTACACCTAAGAGTATAGTATTTAATACTTGAAGTAGGAGGGGGAATGTGAATTCATTCCAATTTCCACTATTTCATCCTAAAAAATAAAATAAATTTCGTTAATAAAATAAAAGCTGTTTATCTAATATGAGTAACGCATAGAATCAAGCCACTTTATATAATAAATTTGAAGAATATGAAAGTGCCTCAAAAAGTATGTGGTTTTGACGACACGATGGCGTTGCTAGGGCTAGTTGGTGTTACCATTGTATCCTGTTCTGTGATAATCGTCGCCTAAATAAATTTGACATCGATTAACAAGTTCATTTTGATTGCTGCTGCGTCAAGGTGCCATCGTCTACAAAACCTGGATTCATCTTCATACAACAGAAACTAAGGAAATAATAATATTAATAAATATGGGTGAATCTGCTCCAAAAAACTGCAAAGACGGTCTTGCCAGCCGGAAAAGTTATGACGATGGTGTTTTGAGATACGAAGGTCGTTCTTAAGGACTTCTCAGAAAAAGAAAAAATCGTCATTGAATAACACTACAATGAGTTACCCCAATCTCCTTTCATTCTAAACACGGGTACTTTTTGAACCGATCTTTGAACGGTTATTTTGTACCGAACCGACTTTAAATATATGTATGGACAACTTCAGTCTCTATCTTGACAGATTGGTTCAAAAAGTACATATTTTTGACGGCAGAGGACGTTGCCTCAGCAAGTTGGTGTTACCATTGTGTGCTGCCACCTTTTAAACAGCCCTAAATCTAATTTGACCCTTATTCTGTTTTGATTTGGTAGCCATTTGCAGCAAAATTTGATTGTTGCCGCGTCGAAATGTCACCGTCGATGAAACCTGGATTAATCATTATATCCCTCAAAACAAGTAGCAATCAAAATAATAAGTTGCCGCCACAGAATTTGCTTCAAAGGAGACGAAAATAGTCTCATCAGCCAGAAAAATTATGGCGACAGTTTCTTGAGACAAGAAGGACAATGAATTCCTTCGTTGAAGTATGCGTTGTCCTTCTTGGGATATTCATAAAAAGGGAAAATGATCAATAGACATTATAACGGTGATATACTCCATTCCCATTTTTCATTCCCCAAATCCCCTTACCCATTCCTAGAACGGATGCTTTTTAAACCATCCTAGTATTTATGGACTTAAAAAACACATCCGTGCAACAGATTTATATATTATAGTTTATAGTTTTAATTCTTTTTAAAAAAGTTGCCTGTGCCCACCTGTAGTTAGACACTATAGCTTATTGTTATGTGACATAATATCTCTCTGATAAATTGTCCATACCTTTATAATTACTGCGGACAATATTAAACGTCGCAATTGATTAATGGCAAATAAATGCGATGTATTGAACAAAAGAAGCCTTAAATCTCCAGTTTCATCATGGCCCAGCAGCAATTCATTTCCTCCGCATGCTTTTCAAATTGTAGCAAGATTCCAATAAGGCGTTCGGCATTCTTACCTGTATGAAATATGAAGCGAGAAAATTGTCTTCTTCCCATCTCGCACGTGTCTCCTCATTTATACCTGGCGTTTTTCAACATAATTCACGTCTGGGAAATGAGTCACCAGCAGATCATTTGTCTGGAGAATCATTGCCCCCGCAGTTGAATTCTAGCGCCTTTTTCATATATTTACCCGCAAGTGATTTATGAACAGCGGAAAATCGTTAATAATGCCGAAAAGTTAGGAAGGCGTTAGACATTGTGCAAATGGAAAATATGTTTAATTCGGCACAATGGAACTTTTCCATATACGGAAAAGGGTTAACCGAGTAATGTCCAAAAACTAAGCATATGCAAATGTTGCGTCTTATGGCTGATACGCCTTCGAACTTTTCTTTTGGTGATGAGGTATGTATAATTATGCGTAGTAATCGAAAGTTTGTTTAGTTCTTGGATGGCCCTTTTTTTCTGAGTCGCAACGGAGTTTGTTGGTGGTATTTCGTTTAATTATTCATTCATTCACTTAATGGAATTATTTGGCTTTAAAATAAGTCTGTCTACTTTAGATAGTTTTGAAACAATATGATGATATGAAAAGTTGTAACATTAGTTTTTCAATTAATAATGTGAGTATTGGAATCTATGCTTTAATTTCCGAAGAGTGGTTTGATAGTTTTGAAGCAATATAAATTTGTACAAGTTTTAAAATTAATTTTAATTGATAATGTAAGTTTTTGAATCTATACTTTGGATTTTTGATTCCTATGTTTTTTTTTTTTTTTTTTTTAAATGAAATGAAAACTTAAAAAAATATTTTCACGTTTTAATTTTATTAGTTATCATCGAATATTTATTTATTACCAAATCAAAAATTTCTGAAAAAATACTTGTCGATTGGAATACTACCATAAAGTTAGTCGCAGTCATCGGAATTATGCCACTTTTGAAATTACAAGAGTTCAAGTCGCCAGATTGCTTTTCCAGGGATAATAGGTAACCTAATTTGAAAAAAGCAAAAATAATTGATTATTCATTAAAGTGGACTAAATTTCAACTCTCATTTTTAGAAATGTGTCGGAATTCATAGCAACACACAAAAACTGAAAAAAGTATGACACAGGTTATATATTTCTAATTCAATAATAGGTTAGCCTTGCATTACACGGAATTCCTATATTTTGCTTAGCTCTACAAATCCTTTGAGCTCTTGTGTATCTCTACAGCCTCCGGGTCTTCTTCAGCTTTACTGTGGACGCGGTATTCTAGTGTCATAGTCGTGAACTCACAGCTGGTGTTGTTTTCGTCGAGTCGTGAATTCAAGTCCTGATGTCACAAAAGACCCATCATGTAGCGAAGCTGATGCACGTGAAAGCTGTTGAAGCTCCAAGTCCTCTAGTTGGGGAAGTGTGGAAATTTGGAGAGTGAGATGCCAGCTCAAATGAGGTCCTCGTCACTTGACTAAAAATAAGAATATCCGTCACTAATAGTACTCGTGTTGTTTTAAAAGCCCCAATTAGTTGTTTGTCACTTGATCGAGGTTTAAAATCACGAGGTCCGCCGCCTTCGTGTTGCTCTTTAGTGGGACGTTGATAAGCAATCACAATCTTTGTCTTTACGTCTTCTGGGGTTATATCTTCTTTTTTGTTTTCTATTTAACATTCTAAAAATGATTAGGTAAGAGAATTGGTTCAATCTTCTTTTAATAATATCCTAATTATTTCACGTGATGATCTTTGCTGAATTGAAGTCTTGAATTCACGACCTCATTGGACCGTTAAATAAAAACCCCTCTCTATCTATGAGAACTAATAAAATAAATCTGTATGAATAATTTTAATATTTACCTCGGTTATTTTCCACGGTATTTAGTGGTCTGTGGTGGTGAAGTCGAGCCAATGAGTTCGAGTCCTGATTCCACTAAATATCCGTCTTGCGGAATAATGAGGTTTGCTACAGAAAAAAAAAAATTGGACTTTGCTGCATTCAAATCACATAATAGGGAATTCATGAGAATGAGATACCTACTCAGGTGTCACCTTAGTCAACAAGTGTGATCAAAAATTACTACTTCTATCATGAATAATGCTCAAGTCTATCTTTTAAAGCAGTGCTAATGTTATAAAACCAAACAAATCATTCATCAATTTAATCCTAGATAACTGAAAATTCGTCTAATAGATTATAGACCTCTACCAGTTTTGCAAATTTGAGTTGTTCCTGATCCGCTCACATCATCTCGTTCACATTACCTTCATTATTAGTAAAATGAATCCGAAGGTGATAAGAACCCCTGTATATTTCTAAAGTATCGAGATCTGATGTACAACATGGTATAACTTTAAGATGTTCGAACAAAATAAATATTGAAGATATTTCGGATATTAAAGGTCCAACAACACAAAACACATACACACACACACACAGAGAGAGAGAGAGAGAGAGAGAAGAGGCAACTAAAAAAACATGGCAAACGCAGGATATTGCCGTTTTCTTAGAAAGTGGCGATCAGTTTTGGAATTTTTTTTTTGTTAATGGTAACTATGAATGAAATCTATTATGACCTTTTCATCAAAAAACAGTCATCTCTCCCCCCAAAAAAATCCTTCAAATGTTTTTATCATTGTAAATTAAAAGTGGTGTAAGTTCACTTTCTGCAAATTTATAATATTTATAGTTCAAAAATTATATATATACTATTTAATTACTCTTCTTCAATAATATGATAATTCTATTACCTTATTTCCTCCAAAACATCGTAATTATTTTCAAAAACTTTCTCATAATGATAAAAATTAAAAATGGCTCAATTTAATATTAAATTGTAATTAAAATAATTTAAATGGCATTACCTGAAAAATATTGAAACAATGCCTTTTACTTTTAGTTTTTAACATATTTAATAAAAAATTAATTAAGAAATTCATTTGATGCAAATGAAATCTATATTTATCGTTTCACAAATGTATGATTTTCACTTTTTGTTGATTTCGAAAGTCCATTTGATGTCATCAAATATATGCATTTTATTTAACCAATAATTTAATAATGATCGGATTATAAACTTAAATCAATTTAATATTTAAAAATATAGAATCAACGTTTTAATATGTGCTAGTATTTTCCAAACCATTCAAATACAAACCCTTAAATATATTTATATGATGTAAAATGAATTTACACTACATTCAAAGAAAAAATGGCTTCCCAACTAAGAAACACAGAATGACAATGTTTTTGTTGGATGGTTTTATTAACGTCACACTAGAAGCTGCACAAGAGCTATTGGTGACGGACGTCATAATTTTGAACCTCGGTCAAGTGACGTGGATCATACCGAGCTGGCATCTCCCTCTCCTAACTTCCACACCATGCCAACGGGAAGACTTATTGTCTCAACAGATTTAACGTGCATCAGCCCGGATGCACTGCCGCAGAATCACAAAGCACTTATGCAACTAATGTAAGATGTCTATTTGTGGATTGTATACTTTTAACACTTGCCAAGAGTGTAAACTCTAATTCTGATGACTTTTCGATTTTTAATTGTATCATTCTAATATTTCTTTCAAATTACACTAATTGTTTGAAAAAATAATTAGAGGAAATATAAAAAATATATTTGTTTTTGATTCGTAATCTGAATCAAAGGGTTAGTTACAGACCAACATTGATTTAAATCTAGTTATCTAAATTTAATTTCATGTATTAGCAACATTTATTTTCAAATTTAAAAATTTGCCTTGGCAACATTCTCTTCTGATTATTTTAAATGACAACCCAATTTTTTTTTGCCAGTAAAAAAACGTATTTTACTACCTTAATTGCAAAAAATAAATAAGATAAAACAAGAATTACTGTTAATTCAATATTACCTAATCGAACGTGATCAAAATGTCAATGAACTTATCCCATGATAAAAGTAAATATCATAAATCGACAATTGACTTTCTACAGTGTTACCGGTTTGGAAGAAAAAAGGATTAGACCGGAAATGTGTGGGACAAGCATCTAAATTACTGACACTTAAGGATCATGCCGACTTTATGAAAGAAAAACATCATTAAAAGCAAAAACTTATAATGAAGAATGATGTAAAGAAAACGTCTTCGTCTGTTTCCAGGTACAAGGTCACATGAAATTAAATGATTTCGTGTAGTAACCACTAAATAATTTAAGCAGGATAGAAATGCTAATAAAAGATTTAAATTGTGATAAATGCATGAAAGCAATGAGCATTGTTATGAATTTAAAACATTCAGAACCCTCACTAAAATGGCTTATTTTTAATTATGAGATCTTCACAGCTCACTTTTTAGTGACCAGGTCATTATGTAATTTTTTAAGTAAAACGAATGAATGAGTGATTGCAAGTTTATGGCGCAAGATCTGGCTATGCTGCCCATTGCACGCAATTTTTCAAAAGTCTCCAGCTTAAAAAAAGGAAAAGGCCAAACTAATGGATATGAATGAGATATTTCTCATTATGGTAACCAAAACAAAATGGGGGGAAAAACAAGGGAGGGTGTTGTTGCAATGGACATTGTAATTCCGATCCTTGATATCTTATTATGAAAGTATGTCACCATTTAAATTTTTATCTCACCCCTAAATAATTCTTAAGGTTTAAAAATGTTACAAGTTTTAAAAACATTGGGTCCGAACATTTTATTCATACTCCAAGAAAATTTTTAAGAGACAAAATTTTTGCAGATAAATGCAAAATAGGTAGTGCAGAATTTCTTAAAATTTGATTTTGGTCCCGAAATTTGATAAAGGCCGTGGTAGCTTAGTGGTCGTGGTTTCAGACTCGTGCCCGGCGTTTTTCGTTGATTCACGGGTTCGAGCCTTGGTCACTAAAGACACGCCGTATAGCCGGGGCTGATGCACATTAAATCTGTTCCATCGCCAATAGCCCTCGTTTGCTTCGAGTGCGACGTTGATAAAACCAAACAAATCAACCAAACCGAAATTTGATATCTGTTTCTCTGCACTAACATGTCAATAGCTCATTGATTTTTGAAGGATATAGAGCAACAAAGACTATTATCCCTTTCTTACTCTCATTTTTTACAATTAGTTTAGTTTTTATTAACGTCACACTAGAAGCAACACGAGGGCTATTGGCGACGGACCTCGTAATTTTGAACCACGGTCAAGTGGCGAGGACGACACCTGAGTTGGCACCCCCCTCTCCTAACATCCACACCATGCCAACGGGAGGACTTAGGGCCCCGAACAGATTTAACGTGCATCAGCCCCGGCTACACGGCGGGTCTTTGGAGGCCAAGGTTCGAACCTGCGACTGAACGGAAATTTCCGGCCACTAGTCCACGACCTTGACCACTAGGCTACCGCAGCCCATCATTTTTTTTTACAAAGTATTACACTTATTCATATATTCAACAGCAGACAGCTTCTCGTAGCTTGTGTGGTGGGGTAATAGTGTCAAAATTCAACGTCAATGTGTTGTAAAATTTGTCAAAATTCATAGCAATTCTATTGACGGGATTCAGATGTGGTGACTGCTCAGATATCAATCTACTCAAACATCTGACCGTGGTTAAAAATTACAAGACATACTGGTTATATTAAACGGATTTTTGAGTTGGGCAGAAAAATATACGCAGTCGGAAAGCAAATTTTAAGAAACTCGAAGGAGAAACTTCAGTTTATCTTATTTCATTATTCAAAAGCATTCAAAGCATAAGCATTCATAGTTCACTTGCGTAGTTTTTTCAGTCGACATGACCACTAACTGAAAACTGACTACAAAGATTGATGATTGATATTCTTTAAAAACTGACATAATGGATTTAAAAGTACAAAAACTTTGTTTTAATTTACACACAAACACACAAATCGAACCTCATTGTAGTGAACCCGGAATATAGCAAAATCTCATTTACTGTGAATTTTTTCGCTGGTCCCAACTGAATTCCTATGGTTATTTAAATATTTATAGTAAGGACCCGAGAAAAGGAATCGTCACTCTTATAGTATATAGTGAGAGGTTTAATGGAGTACCTAGCCCGGTGTGGGCTTTAATCTCCTATCTAATTTTAACCTGATATTCCTATTTGCCCATGATAAATAATGGATGTTTGCATTAAAATTAAAGAGTATAAAATTTAATAATATAATACTTGACAAAATTAAAATGTCTTTAAATTAAGAAGCAGTTAAATTTAAAATTGAAATATAAAGTGATAAACTTAATTGGAATCAGGGTAAAACGAGCGAAATACTGACCAGAAGGGTGGGTGAGTGCTGGGTGCATATCGCTTGTCCAATCAGGAAACAGCTGCTCAGGTTGTGAGTGAGTTAAGATTTCTTTTCCCTTCCATAGATTTGTTTCAATTTTTCAAAGGTAATTTTACACATATACATTAGGATCCCGAAAGACAAAATCCTAAATTTTCGACGCAATTTCCACTCTTTCGTCTTCCCCTCTCCTCTAAGCGGGCCATTGGTTCGCTACCCGATAAGCATTATTCCTCTTTCATCCCTCTCCCACCCTCTTCGCTTTCCTAGGAATCCACTGTCCATTATGCTGACCCCTCTCTTCAAACTATCCCTAAAAATCACGACTCAATCAAAACTTACAAACTTTATCAATAGGACATAAAAATAAAATTAATACTATTTCGAAATTATTCATTTTCTAATATATGATGAAGTTTAAGTATTATATATGTATACTCTTATTCGACAAAATTAGATATAATTAACCTTAGGAAATAGCGGACATTTTATAGGATCCGCAGATGATTAACTATAACGGAGAGGGTTCGTGTGTATTGATTTTGGGAAAGAAATCGTGAGTTTCAAATTTTAGGACACGCAGACAAAATCTAACTCATTGGTTTTCAATGTTCAGTCATAAGACTTCAAATTCACGTAATAAGTTCTCTCTCGTATCAATCAAACTACAAGTTGTAATATTATTTCCAGTTAAATTAATTTTACACAAAAAAAATTAATTTTTCAAATTCAGAGTTATCAATTACAATTTGAATAATTTTAGATAAGAAAATAAAGCACATTATGGTGACAAAATAAGTCATGCACAACGCGACTTAATATTTCCACAAAAATTCAGTAGTAGAACAATTAATACGATACGAACGCGAGTTACAGTATCCAGTCCAATTAAATTAATTCTAAATGAGGCTCATTCGAAAATTAAGCGAGTGCAAGCACCCCCACCTCTACTGCATAAACAACGCCACTGCGGGAGTTGACAGAGGGTGGTGCACCTCTATTTCAACAGACGATTTCCCGTCTCTCTCTCGTTTGCAGGGATCCACCCTCAGAGCTTATTTTCTGTTAAAGGTTATTCCGAGTTGAAACTTACTTGATCAAGCACAGCGCTCTAGCTGAGATGAAGATATGGAAATTCGGGCGTCAGGAAATCCCTCTCGAATCAGTAAAGCAAGGTAAGATTGTGCTGCTTATGTTTCAAAAGTTAATAAATGCGTAACTTTAGGCATATAGTGCATAACTTAAATATGGTGAAGCAAAAGTTACAAACATAATTGGAAACTCTTCTCCATCAAAAGTAAGAGGAACACAAATTCCAACCTTTCTTTATAAAAGCAATATTTTGCATTTTGTTCTTTCTGAAATCATCAAAATTTTATTAGTTCCTTTTTTCCCCTTGAAATGTCTTATTTTTAACCATAATTACCGATTTTGAATCTCAGTTGACACTAACAAAAATGCAAAACATTCAACATCTCAAAATATGAATTTAGTGCAACTCGATGCTATAGTTGTAGAACACCATTTGAGCTTTACTTTTACATAATGCGTGCTTACAAATAAAAACCCGATTAATCTCGATTTCTTTGCTTATTATACGCATAAGAAATGGAAAAACATACAAGAAATATGGTGTTAACATGCTAAACCATTAGCTGTTAAGTAAAGAATCGTTTTACAATAACAAATTAAAATCCTTTTCCGTACACTCATGTGCGAAGCAGTTGGATACCATCAATTTAAATGTTAACGTTGGTGATTTATGAACGTTTCATAACCGATGTGATTAAGTACTTTATATCTAGAGCGAATAATCTTAATTTTTCTGCATTCGAGGTCCATCTTATATATAAATCAAATCGATTTCAGTTAACCTTTACGAACAAATGACCCGGTTATCTGATTTTTGGTTTGTCGGCTTCTGATTTTCAAAGGTGTGGTCAATCCAAAACAAGTATGTACCGACCTTTATGTTGAATACTGCTGTCTAAAACTACAACTCAATTATCTTAAAAAATTTCAATGTGTCAAATCCTAACGAATTAGCATTGTTCAGATATATGAATTTTTCAAAATTTTGAAGGACAAGTAAGTGTTGAGAAAAATTCTTCTGTTATCTTATTTATTACTGTCCTTCGAAATTAAGCTTTTTTTTTTTTTTTGCTGTATACTGGGTTTTAGATAGGCATCAAAATCTTGATTTTCTTTAAAAAAATTATAAAAGACTTGCGATATATATATATATATATAGAGAGAGAGAGAGAGAGAGAGAAAGAAAGAAAGATTATACTGTAGAAAAAAAATACGTGACAAGTCATTATTTTTAACGACTTGTGACGAATTTTGCATTTTCTAAAAATTCTTTGAAAAGTAGATGCATTTCAAATTTACAAATAGATGCATTAAGGAATGACTCATTCATAGTCATAAAGCTTATCAAATCTAAACTTTTATAAAAAAAAATTATTCAAAACCCTTCTTATTACATGTAACAGAGTACATTGCTTCGATGTTACTGTTTGACAAAACTCAGCCTAAATTATCGAATAAATTTTTTTTTTATTTTATTCATCATAATTTGAATTTTATTTTCTAACAATGCTTTCTTCCTTTTGGTAAAAATGATTCCAAGAATTGTTTGAAATTTGTTTGAGGCATTGTAAATTTTCTTAATGTCGCACAAGAGTTCCTCACAGTTGAGTAATGTCTGTTGCTTTTACTAAGAAAACAATGCAAAAGTATCCTTTGAAAATACAATGCAGGGGAACAACATTTAATGCAAACCAATAAATCTTGTTCTTGGATCTTTATAATGACATCATTTCCAAACATGATGATCCAATGTACACCTACAGAAAAACATCCATTGTGTATTTCATTAACCTATAAATTTTATTTTTTTCGTTATTTCTTCCAAGGGTGTTACTTATTCCGAGTTAATATGAGACATTAAGCACGCTGAAACACCACTCACAGATAACCGGTCAAAATGGTGAGCGAAAAAATTAGCTTAGTTTGATTAATTGTAAATTCTGGTTTGACGTTATTGTTTTAACCATGCTTGAATTTGCATTGTTTAAGATTTATGATCAAAAGCTTAACTAGTTACGGCTGGGCCCTAAGATATCTAGAAAACGAAACAAAAATACTACTCAATCAAGAGCTACTTAATATTCCATTTTGCAGCTGTGAAGAAATATATCCATTTACATAACATCTACGCGCAACAAAAATCAATTTACCTGTCTTTTCGGGGCTTTAATATAGCATTGTAGTTGTCCATAATTCTAGCTATGGCCCTGACTGCTCATCATTGATATTTCTCCCATTGCGGAGGTGTAATTCTAGGTCTCAAGACTCAATTTCATTTTCATTTCACATTATTTTTTTTTATTCGGTCCTGTCAGATTACTCCTTTTATTATAACCCGCACTTAAAAACAAAACAGCTCTCCAGTCCCATCAACTGAGTCAAAGGATGGAAATACAATGCTCACACACTCAGGTTTTTCCCTAAACCGATATATCAAATGCGAATTATTCGTGTTAAGTCCTTGGCACAGGCAGCCCCGACAAGCTATTTACCTTTTCGGAGGCGAACACATCTTTATCACAGCGCGGAATCAAACAGCTCTGGGATTGGAAAAGCCAGTGTTGACTGCCTAAATAGGGGAAGAATTGCCGGGCCTGTTTCATCGCAACAGATTTATCATGACACTGAAAATTATACACAGGAGGTTATTTTTCCAAAAGCGGAGAACAGAAACGTCTTGAAGCTTTAATACCATCCAGTGTTATTACGGCATGGGTAAGTGTTGAAAGGTGACAAATTAAAAAAAGCAAAACGTTAAAGTAACGAGAGAGAGAGAGAGGAATCAAATAAATAAAGGAAATCAGACAGTGTATTATTTAAGTGTTCCCCTCCTCCTGTTAGCTATTATTCTGTGGCCGCAAGATGGCAGATCACAAAATATTAATGGCTCCGGAGAGGGATGGAAAAAATGCAAGTGGGATTGGAACCTCCTTCGCATGGGGGAAGTAATTTTCAAATGAAACCTGTTAGAATGAAATGAAGTGTTTTAAGGATAATTTATGACGGGGAGAGGTTTAACGCCTCAATATGGACTCTAACGTGGCTTGCGTCAGAATGGTACTCTATGTCGTGGAATGTCTTCGTGACCTCATCTTCTTATCTTTGTTGGGTTTTGATTAAGGTCCACAACACGTGAATTGCCACTTCCAATTTTTAAAAGGTACATCTCTCTGATAAGATATGGAGTAAATTTTATTATATTTCAGCAGCAGCATTTTAAGTAGCTTCTTTGTTGCCAGAAATAAATTGGTATTGTGTTTTTTTGTGTGTGAATAGAATTTTAATGAGTTGATATTTAGCAACAGTAACAATTTTAAAAAGTTACACCATGAGCTCACTATATTTCACATTATAAAAAGAATCACTATGCAAATTGCACAAATAATTACGCAAGTAAAGACAAAACATACAATGATTCAATTGTTTAGGTAGCGAAACTGCTAAGTTGATATTTTGCTCGGGCCGAGAGTTCCTAAAAAATTATGGACATCGCAAATTTATCGGTAGAAGTGATGATAAAAAAATTCTTTTAATTGAAAAGTCTTAACATTATATGTTAATTTCAATTATAGGGCATTAGGAACTTATATTGTTATTTTTTAAATCAAGCTTAAATTATTTTAGCTCAATAACGTCAATAATAAAGTCATATATAATGAAAAGGGTTTAAAGTTCTCCCTGCGAAATAATGTGGTGCTTATAATGAAGCTTGTAATTTGTTATATAGCTAATATAAAGTTATTGGTATCACAGAGAGTTATGTTTATTTTCTAAAATTGTAATATCTTCTTTTATTTGTGAACATAAATTTGTTCAAAATCAAAACTGACAAAAATCCTAATTGTTGTTATTAAATTACAAGTAGGTTTTAATAATTAAATAAAATTAATTTTAAAACTATTAATAATTACAAATTTTTACCGAAAATCGTATTTTCTTATCAAAATATTTTTTTTTAAATGGACATATCGATAACAATTAAACTGCTTCAGTCAGAAGTGATGAGATTTTTTAGAGCAGTACAGTACGATGCTTTGATATCTAATTTTTATTGAGAAACATATTAGTAAGAACAATTAACGATACAAAAATAATTAGGTGCCAACAGAAATTAAATTTTAAGTAACAATTTGAGAGTTGTTAACATTTTATGAATAATTAACAACAATGATAAAAATAAATATGGAGGCTTGCGTTAATTATCTTTCTTCGATTCCATTATCTATTTTGCTACGAGACCTTCTAAGAAGATTAGTTTATGAAGTAATCATTTCGAAAGAAGCGCACAACAACTCAACTTTATGTTTAGAAGAGCATTATTATTCTGTTTACTTCTTGAGAAAAAAAAATCGATCTAGAACTATTTATGAATATAAAGTTTCCTTCTTATAACTTCGTACGGATTCGCATAGCAATTTATGTTATTGCATTTGAATATATTGTATAAATAATCGAAGGGCTTTAACTCATTGTAAACTAAAATAAAACTCTACATGTACACATGCAAATAAAATTCAATGATTTTAACGAGTGCAGACGTGCCAAAACTCCAACAATATTATATACCTTGGAAAATGTATTCCTATTTCTGTATGATGTTAGAAACATATCTGAATAATTCTTTCAAAAAATCTCACTACTCGAAATTTTGAAAACTTTATTTAATTTTTCCCCCACAATCTTTTGATGCAGCAGTTTTAGATGCATTTCATCTCTTAATGTCACAGAAAAAATATTTTATCTTTTAAAGAAATATGTCAATAAATATAGCTATACTGAATTAAAAGTAAATTTTTTTTCTCAGAGAAACCGAGAATCTCAAATTATGTTATTGTATCTGAAATGAAATTATATAGTTTGAAAGTTCTTTTTAATAATTCCAAAATTTTTATGAGCTCCCTCTTAGGTTCTTCTAATTAAAGATTTTGAAACTAAATAGTTTTCAAAAGATCTTTCAAACTGAAATAATTAACATTACAGTTATAGCTTTACGAGGGTAATCATATTTCAATTTAAAAAAATGCAGATGAATGATTAGTAAATATTACTCAACAGTAAATGATCTTGATTACATAAAATTTAACTGAATAGTTTTTTTTAAAGACATTTATATATTTTATATTGAAAGTACATTGCATTTTTCAAAAACGAAATAGTGCTGTTGCTTGAAGAATTTTAATTAAACTCAATGCAGTTTAATTCGTAAAAACTAATTATCGTTTATTAAACAATCGACATACAACGTTTTTAAAATCTAATGTTTAGCCATATTAGTTTTCAAAACCATATGTATACTAAACTATATGAGCTTCATGTAACGTTACAAAATTTTACAGTCATCCCATACTAAAATTCAATAATCATCTCAGAAAAGTATTTATAGTTGAAATAAACTTTTAATTAAAAATCTTTCTGATCAATTTAATTATTCTCTAACTGTCCAATGACTTTTGAGGAATGTTGTAGTAACTGTATGCACTTATACTAATTTAACTCTTTTACAGTTCTGTTAGAATTTGAATTGTTGCATCAAAAATTACTCTAATTATATATTTCTGTTTTAATTAGTATCTTATAAATACTAATCGATAATATTTTTTTCTTTTTTTCTGATCACAAGTGGACCATTTAATTGTCAGCTACGAAATATTAATTTGCCTTTTTTTTACTGTCGCTTTGTTTTATTTCTTTAAAAATTAAGGAATGAAAATAATTTTTATTTCTAAAATGATTTGATTGAGTGAAATATTATGATGGATGTATTAAATGTATAATTCTCGTTTAATTATTAGTATACATAAAAGCATTATGTTGGTCAGACTTCATTAGTTTGAAGGGAAAAAAATAGTTATACTTAAACTAAAATGACGTATTTTCAATATATGAATTGAAATATTTGAGACCTATCGAATAACTTATAACTTTAGAAGCAAAAAAACTATATTCAATTTTCAAAGATATAAAACATAAACCGACAGAAAAAATTATTTTCAATGATGTTTTGGTTATGATGGAAGAATCCAAGCTTTATGTATAATCTCATTTGTTTCAAAATATACTAATATACATCCCAAAAAATTTTTTTAAAAAAAAACGTGAAAATTTTGTTAACATAGTCTCACACTAAATTCTCTCGTTATAAATTTTTCACCTTAATTGTCTTCTTAATCTCTTAGATTATTATTTACAGTCTTCAGAAACTTTGAGATAGTTAAGGTTAGGATCTGATAAAAAAAAACACTTTAATCTACTTTAGTATAGTTAAATTTAGTTCCAATTACAATTTTGATTTACGATCCTGGCTGTTAAAATGCTAATAACAGCTTTCTTGGCCATCGATCAATTAAAAGCAAAAAGAAGTCTTAACTTCTCACATGAGTCACTGATAATTACTGTTGTTATAACTGTCCGACAAGTTGCTGTAAATGTGAGAAAGAGCAAAGGAAATCTAATTAACTGTAATTTATCCATGTCCATTCGGATCGACTTTCAGGTTCGCAGTTGTTATTTCTTTCACGTTCGATGAGTTTCAGCACGCGAAGCTTTAATTTAGACGGCCTGAATAATTTGAGCCGCTACAGCCCATATCGTTTGGGAATTAATATGTCTGAAACGAATCGTTGGATGGTCTAGTCATTCGCA
>BMAW01055817.1:277079-292902 GCA_019974015.1 Nephila pilipes
CCTGGTCAGAAAGGATTTCTGCCTCTTACCGGAAATAAGATAACTAATGCGTCCACCAACAAGTCAAGAAATGTTGGTTCAAACGTCTCTATCTGTCTTAAGACTGTCTTTGGCTAATATTAAGAAATAAGACCCCAACTTTGATCTCATTTTTATATAGAAAACAAGTTCCTATATTGATATAACACATAAACTAAGGATATAACACATAAAATAATTTATAAGACAGTGTTCTTGAAATTATTTTTTTAAAAAAATACATAGTTGTCCGCTTTTTTAGGAAATGGATATTTAATTTTTTATGTTAAAAAATAGGAGACGAAATATTCGAACATATTTTTCACAGGAAAAAATTCGTTGATTCAAGCAGAATTGAGTAGCTTAGAAATATACGCTTCTCTATTTAGGATGGAGTATTTAGAACACAGTTTTCTGTTGTTATTAATTTATTTTTTAAAATTTGAATTTATTTTTTGTTAATTATTGACGCATTTTGGCAGATGACTCCAGAATAATTCCAGAAAACTCACCAAAATAATTCGCAAACAACCTTGCAGTAACCAGCGCCATCTATGAGCGTTAACCTATTTTTAAGACTTTACCCAAGACAGGCTTGATGGTAATCGTACCAACAGGATCGTAATTGTAATACCATGCAAAGTAATTTCTTAATTCTAGGTAGATAAAACTAACTTTTATTTGGCATCCACTTTTATTTACATGAATTTCGAATTTTGATTTCGACAGCAGTGACACTAAATTAATTTCATTAGAAGATTTAATAAAAGTATATGGTTATTGTTCAGGTTTTTCACAGAAGCATTCTCCATGAAAGTATCGTAATCAATCGTTTTTTCCCCCAAATGATTTTAAATCATGTGAAAAATAGCAAATTGAACTAATTAAGTAGGCGAATTTATATTAAGCTTTAAAATAATCATATTTACTTTCGAAAATATTCTGCAAAATATTTTTGCATCGCCAAGGTGAACCACATATGAAATCTGAAACTGGTATTTGAATAAGAATATTACATTGTTAGCTCTGTTCAAGAAAATGGCAAACGACGTTCAGATGAAAAAGTTTCACTCGAAAATGCTGAACATGAAATATATTTAATACGAAATACGTCCAAGATTTTGATTTTGAGCATAGTGCAGCTAACCTAGTTGAAAAAATTCTCTTTCAGAGTCAGAATATCAGTACTTTTATTTTCTGATCAACCCTCGTAATGCTGTGGTTTCGTCAAAATGCTACGTAATTAATTTCAAGCACACACACACACGCATGTGTGTGCGTATGCATAACAACACAAATTCCATTCACTTAACACAAAATGAAAATTGCGTAACTAGTAAGAGAGGATTTCGCTTCTCAGTCCCGGTTTTTTCCCCTGTTACACTGCATAAAATAAACAATGGCTGTTACTGATGCTAGGTTACCAATTGTCTTCAGGTAGGTAGAGGAACTGCTATAGTCAAAATATGCCTCTCAGTGAGTTTTGGTCAGTAAGTTTTCGAAATCGGTGAATTGTGTTGAAGTTGGTGAGTTTCATCTCAATATTGGTGGATTTTGTGTTTTTTGTTCTTTAAAATTCATTTTTATGTGTATAGATTGGCAGAAAAATCGGAACGAAAACAAACCGCTATTTATTATTCCTCTTAAAATGAAGGTAGGGCTGCTTGAGACAGTTTATGAAAAATGGAGGTCATGAAAACGGAAATCCGCAAAGATTTGGGAAATGCTATCTCTCCCGGTATGTACTGAACTCAATGTATGTACCTACAAGTGTAAAATTTTAGACGGAAATCTAATTAATAAAATTTGGCGATGTTGAAACTTTTCCCTACGCGCTTCTTTTTGCACGAAATTCTTTGGGCACGAAAAAAGTTTAGTTCCCTCACTTTCAGGTTAAAAGATTCTTACTGTACTTTTTGAATGTTAAGTCTCGAGTCATGAATTAAATATTTCGGTTATGAGAAACCGTTCAAAGTGATATCCGTTAAAATTTCATCTGGGAATGGATTGAGTCTACTACATTTTTAAAATTCATTACATACCTTCCTCATTAGTAATTTTATAATTTAATTTTAAGATGAAAATGAACTCAAAGTATATATGGATTCTTTTGCATTTTTCTGTTTATCTTACTTTTTTATTTAGCATTCAATTAATAGTTTTGTTGATGAGCAAAATTCTTGCACACATTTTAACTTAATTCTCCGAGAAATTACAATGTACTCGCAAAGTGTGCGGAAGTTTTATTTCTCCAATACCAATGAGCCCCAACAAAAGCAAAACATTGTATTTATTCCGATCTAAAAACCTCTAAGATATAATAAGCTGAAAGAATTATTTACGTTAACAACAGAAACATTCAAAATATTACCTGGCAATGTATTTTTAATGGCTGAAATTGAGGAGGGCCTTTTTCTTTGTCGTTCAATTGAAAGTGATGGCTTTCATTGAAACATATTCTTTTATCTCCAGCTCTATAATTCGTTAGCAAAACGGCTTAAATTCAATGATGTTCCCTGAGATTTAATTCAGGAAGAAAAGACATTGTGCTTTGTTAGTCGTAGTGTAATTAACCTATTAATCCTATTTCGAAGTGAAATCATGAGCGAAAGAGATCTGCTTTCAAAGAAATCGGTTTTTTTCGCCTACGCCAAAGCATTTCATTCGTGGAAAATATTTAAGCGAAAGAAATGACGTGCTAAATAAAGGTGAAAGACACAGAGTCCGTTTTACCCCCGTAATGAAGACATATTACGTATAGTAAATAGAATAATCCGTGTTCTTTTTTTCATTTTTTAAGTAATTACCTTTTTGTTCTTTTTCTGTTTTCTAATATTTTTTTTTGGCAAGACATATTTTTTAAAAAAAAAATATTACTCAGGTGGAATTCTACGAATCGAATTTCACAAAAAGATTGTTTTTTTTTATCTTTATTTATTTTATTTTATTTGTTTTTACGTATTACTTTGAATTTTGTGGAAAACTAAAGGAATGCAGACAACTACAGATGACGGATTCTAAAAGAATAGCTGAAGATCTCAATCCCCGACTGCTAAGCCTCCATTTTATAGAATTGTTCTAAATTTCTCTCTCATCATAAAAAACGACTAAAATTTAATTTGTTTTTCTTGAAAAGGGTTTTACAGAATTCTAGTGCATAAACTTTAAAAATACAACAAGCATAATTTTTTTTCACGCAATATTTAAATATTTTTAATCTAATTCTTGAATATATCTTCAATGAAAACTAGAATTTCAACTAAAATATAGAAACATTTGTTAAAATTTAGTTATTTGAATTTTTTTAAAGTAATAAATTATTCTCTTTTAATCTGTTTTCTTAACCTCATTTTGCATGATACGTTTAAAAAATTACCCAGGGCAAACTCTGTTAATTAAATTGTACAAAAAACTGCTTTTATCGCTTTTTTTTTAAATTCCTACTATTAACTATTATACTTTTTATTCATCCACTCAAGTTCAAATACATTTTTTTAAAACTTGTAGTGGGTGACACTTGATGTTAAAGCAATTTTTTCAAATATTAATTCATTAATTAAATTTAATTGGTGAAAATGCAGTTTAGCCCAACCACTTGACATGATTTCAAAAATTGCCAAACTTGGCGATTTTTTTTGCGCTGAACGTTAAGACAACATTTGGCAAAATATCACCAAATAATTCCTGTTGCCAAGGGTGGTTGGGCTAAACTGCATTCCAACCATTTAATTTACCGAATGAATTTATTTTACCACTTAATATTGTGATTCTGTCTTATGTATATAGATATTTACATTAATTGTTATTATTTAATAAAAAGTAACAAAAATAAATATTTCTTTGTTGACCTATGAGGGAATTGATTTTACAGAATTGATTTCTTTTACAGAATTATTCTAATTCTGTAAAACGAAGGCCCATTGATCTATAATCTATGATCGGAAAAATAATTGAAAATGCATTTTAGTCGGGTTGGATGACGAAACTTAGAATGTCACACAACCCGACTAAAATGAATTTTCAATTATTTTTCCGATCATAGATTTTTCAAAATACTAGATGCTTATTGAATTTAAAAATATATCACGGACACATAATTATTATTATTTTTTTGCAATATTTAAATATTTTTAATCATAATTCAT
The DNA here is from genome assembly GCA_019974015.1 of Nephila pilipes. Taxonomy (NCBI): domain Eukaryota; kingdom Metazoa; phylum Arthropoda; class Arachnida; order Araneae; family Nephilidae; genus Nephila; species Nephila pilipes. Next base: position 281,243 of record BMAW01055817.1, read on the forward strand.
GTCCGCGTCAATATTGCAAATTAGAATTTCAACTAAAATATCGAAAACTTTGTTAAAACTTTTAAATTCAAATTTTTTTTGGAATCACCTTGTTTTGCTATTTTATAATCCTTTTCGGCTGATAAATTTCTGTAAATCGAATTTTACTAAAAAAAAATGTTTGTATTGTTTTATTTTGTATATTTTTATAATGTTTAATTTCAATTTTTTTAGAAATAAATATAATGCAGACGATTTTGGGTAACTGACTCTGAAAGAAAAGTGAAAGATACCGAATCCAAAAATAATTAGGTCTTCGTTTTATAGAATTATTCTAAATTTCGTAATAAAACCCGACTAACATGCAATTTTAATTTCATTTTTTATAAAAAAAAAAAAAAGGTTTCACAAAATAATGCATACATAGATTTTAAAAATATATCATGCATAACTTTTTCAAGCATTATAAAAATACTTTCAATCTAAACTCACAATTTTCATTTAAAATATCGAAAACCTTATTAAATTTTGTTTCTTTAAAGCAATCTTAGTTTTCTAAGATAACATTTATTTTCCCATTACAATTTATCGAAAATAAAATATAATAAACAATTGTTTAGATGTATTGACAGACAATATATTTATCTTTAGTAATGGCAAATATTAACTTAAAATACATTTTCTGCTGAAGTCTTTTTTCCGTATTTTTTAACTTTTAGTTCAATTTTTTAAAGAAGAATATTTCAAAAAGTGAAATATTATTAAAATTAGACATAATTATTAATTATTTACATATTTCACAAACTAAAATTTTAAAATTTGTACTGTTAAAATGAATCGAGCCACAATTTAAAGTTAATATAAACTATTAACGGGAGTATTATTTTGTTATTTCGTTTTTCAATACATATATTCGAATAGTTTGCATATTTGCATATTTACAAATTCTAATTCAAGTTCTTAAGAGAAGAATCGTTGTTATACATTAAAACAAAATCCAACATCATAAAATTCTTTCTTGTCAATTAAATTTTTTTTAAAATAATCCCATTTTCTGGATTTTAGCTCAAAATTACCTCTGTTTATATTTTCTTTGATAGTTTTTTTAGATAACAGATATTAACGCTGTTCTTAAATACACATAATGTATGTATAAATATGAAACAAATTTATACGTATGTTATCCCACTAAAGTTGGTTCTAAATGTATTAAAACTAGGTATAATGATTGATTATTTTTATATCATTCATAATTATTGATTATTTCTTATATTATATCATTAAATTATAAAATGGATTTTTTAAAATATTTACTTTTTTGAAACCAGTCCTGCAATTTTAAAGTTAATATAAACAGGAAGTTTTAATGAAAGTAATACTTTGTTATTTCGTTTTACTGATACCTTAATTATTCTTAAGGTAATCTGACATTTAATTTGCTGTAGGAAATAAAGCCGTATGCGCTTGTCTTGTATGCAAACAAGCATTCATCATTCTATACGCTCAGTTATAACTGGTCCTATTTTATCTTGGAAGCAACATTTTAGTAAAAAAAAAAAGTTTCCTTGGAACAGAAAATGTCTTATTATGCAAAAAATTTACGCCAATTTTTTAAAAAAATATTGTTAATTTCAATACAAGTTCTGAGTTCCTTTTTCTTTTTAAATTTCAAAAATAAAGTTAATTAAAAGCATTTGTACACAAAAATTTTATTCAGTTTTTTTCATTTCTGATGATTTAAAATATTACACCGCATACAGAACATTACTATAAAGTCACAAAGATACAACAGTTAATTAAAAAGGAAAAAAAAATCTATTTTACAAAGCGAATAAAAATAATTGCTTTTAAAAGAAACTCATTGGCCGACTTATGAACTCGAAAACGGATTGACTTTACAAAGCCACACTTTCAATAAGAATTTCAATTCTACTCTCTTAAAAATCATTATTTCTTACTCTGTAAGGACTTAAGGTTAAAAATTCCAATATTCACTAAACTAATGTTACTTCGCATTTTTTTTTCCAAAAAATTTTTTGTTTTAAAAGTTAATTATCATTTAATTTTAGAAGTTAATTATTAGTTATTTTGAATTTCAGCATTAGCTATTGTGTATCTTTGTATTATTTATTGAATTTTTGTTTTTCTCATTTCCGAGATTGGAAGCCATATTTTCAATTCTTTCTGAAACATGAAAATAATAAAAATATTTAATATCTAGAACAAGTCAAGGAAAGATTTTCTTCAAAAGAAATTAAAATATGTGGATTTCATTAACAAGTTTGCAATAAAACCTTAAAAAAAATAACAAATTTTAAATGGCTTTTTCGTTATTGAATTAAGTTCTATTTAATATAGATTTATTACTTGTAATTAATATTATTTTTAGTTTATAATCTGTTTATGTATATCGATTCGATTTTTAAGCAGGAATTACGTATCATTTGCAAGTATTTTTCCGATTAACACGATGTAATTAAATAATAAAGTTATTAACATCAAATCAATTTAATACTTTTTACTATTTCTAAAAGCTCCTCCCGAAAAATTTTTTAGGTTATCTTTTCTTAACCCAGCCCTGGAAACACATGATTCCCGTTAATGAATTCCTATTGTAGGGGGGGGGAACCTAAGACAATAAAGATTTCATCCATCATTAGTGGTCTCAAATATTTTTGATGTTTTAAAACATTTGTGCACTTTAAAATTATGTTAAATGTATATGAGAATAATATTTTAAATGTATACAAAGATATCCTAATCAAATTACTAAGTAAAATAGGAAATATTTTTATAAAAAGGTTCCAAGTTGTGATGTCCTTCATGATGCGGATAAAGTATTCCATGTGCTCGACCACAAACAGCTTGCTTTTTTTTAAAAAAAAAAATATTATGGTTTCAAGTTTATCTATTTGAATTTCAAATATTTTTATAAAACGGTTTCAAACTGAGATGTCCTTCATGATACGGAAATAGTATTCTCTGTGCTAGACCGCAAATAGCTTGCTTTTTCCCGTACCTTACATTGTGCAGATGTTGTAAAAGGATGAATGAACTTTTTTATTTACTTGTGAAAACAAGTGTGGAGAAGGAACAATTTATATTTTCTTATAAAAAGTAAACACAATCCATGTATTATGAAAATGAACTGATTTTAAGAGTTTCGGTTTAAAGGACTAAGACAAAGCCTTAGAAACTAAACATACGCTTGAGATAGGATCTTATTTCAAAAGTATTTAACCTGTGCTAAGAATATCTGTCACATCTGGCTGCGGCGCCCCTTTTTTTGCAAAAGTCTACCATTCCTCATTCGTAACGGGGCTATATGACTGGTTATTACAAAGCACTTAATCTGCAAAAGCCGTGAAAACAACACGCTGTCTTCCTTGCCCCTCTTCAATCGCGGTCGAAGGCAAGAGAAAAAGAAGTGGCTATTAATTATACCTCTTATGTCTCCAGCGGCCACAAGAACTAACGCTTTTCACATCCGGACTTACAAAGAACTACAACAACCGGACAAGAAAAATGCTGGACTGCGCCCATATTTCTGTCCATCCTTCTCATACCAAGACGGGGGTAGAAAAAAAGCCCCAATATAAAGTGGCTGTCATGTGAGGTCTTCTAGACCCTTTAGGGAACCACGGTTAGCCATCATCTCCGATAATAATGTGTGTGTGGACCCAGACGTGCGCGGGAGAGAACCTAGATCTGTAACGCAGGTACGAGGGTAGATTTATTAATGCCAAGCTTAAAAAGATAGGCACATAAGGATGGATTATGGTAAGGTTGCTTTTTGTTTTAGTTGGATTGAAGCCGCCGATCCTATTTGGTAAACATCGTCTTTGTTTATGATTAATAACGTCTGTACGTCAGATGCTGCAGAATACTAACGTGAATCGGATTCAGGTATCGGTGAGAAATGAAATAAGGAGATTGTGATGCATGGAACGTAGGATTCTAGGTGGTCATGTTTTATAAAAAGATTTGGAAGTCGTTTTTTTTAAGTGAAGGGTTGAAGGGAGTGAGTATTAGATGATACGAGTAAAACCAGATGTTCTAGTATTTGTTGTTGCGATTATTCGTTATTAAAGTTCCAGTCACGGTTCTGATTGTGAAAAAAAAAAAGCTATAGTAAATTTTTCTTTATTTTTATTTTTTGGAAGTAAGACATTGTAACAAACTTAAATGCAGTTTAGTTCTGTAATATTTGAAATGTACATTCAAGTGACCTCCCATGTTGGTAGTAGTGACCTTGCAAGTAAATTGTCTCGTTAAACGCATTTGAAAATAAACATTTTATCCATGCGTTACTTAAATATGTATTTTATTTTAGAGATAAGCATTTTTAATGAGAGATTTTTGTACTTGAAATAAAATTAATATTCAAGAAAGAGTGACATAGAGTCAGTAATGTGTCTCATCTGTGTTGAATATATTGAAGAATAAAATGTTTTATTCGACAAGTTTATTTTGATTAAAAAATGTTTCATAAGTTAAAAATCACATTAAATATCAAGCACTATAAAACTGGAAGCTATTTTTAAAAATTAAAGCATCCAAAGTACTGGCTAATTTAAAAATATATAGAGATTCATAGATATTAATCCAGATTTCTATATCAATTTATAATTTCTCTACTTTCCTGTTTGTCTAAATCAACGCTTTTTTAGTCTTATTAAATTTATATTTTGAATAATAACATAGACGGGTTTATTCTGTATTGAAGAGGATATATTTTCTTTATATATATAACTAAAACTATATGTATATCACTATTCTCTTAAAAAATTTAAAATAGAAATTTTCCTTGTTTATATCTTTTACAAATATATTTTTATTGCTCTAATAATATCGCTTTTACGTATTTCAAATGAGTTTTATAAATAATAAGGTACAGTCGTAAAAGAGTGTCTTTTTTCACTCAATTCACTTATATGAATATTTTTACAGAACTAAAAGTTACTTTGATGTTTTATTACTTAACATTCGTGACTAACAGATTTATTTTCTATTTTCGATCCGTCTTTGACCTAAACCTCCAAAAATACATGCTGTAAAAAAATATCTACTTTCCTAGATATTCATCCAGATTTCTATATCAATTACATTTTCTCTACTTTCCTGTTTGTCTAAGTCGTCGCTTTTTAAATGGCTTTTATGAGAGCAGTTAACCTTTGTATTTCCAGGCAAGCTTTTCCTCCTAAGAGCTCTCTCATCCTCCTTTTTTTCCTCTTACAATTCGTTACAGACGCGTTTTCTCATCTCCTAATACAGAACAATTAGATTAGCGTTTACGAAGCAGCTGATGTAGGTCCCTGTGCGGGTTGCGTGTGGACGCACCTGCGCGCATGCGCATCTGCTATCTGACTCAATACCCCCCTTCTTCTATGATGAATCCCTCCCCCCTACATACACCAATAAAACCCATGTTTCGTCATAAGTCATTGCCGCTCTCTCGACGCTTTATAATCATACCTACCTGTCCCAGAGTGATCCCCCTCTCCTTTTCGGAGTATGCAGACGATTTTGAGGGTGCCTCCCCACCCCCCTTTCAGCAATTTTGCGATGGGGGGTATTCGAATGGCGACTAAAATGAGAATAATAACTTTGCGATTCCCAATCTGAGATTATTAGAGGGAAACCCGTAGCGTGCAGCCAGATTAAAGAGAGTCAACGCGTGAAATATTAATGTAGTTTCTCTGGGATGAGTTGTAGACGCCGTAAAAGAGCCATGAACAGACATGCCATAGAAGGGGTGACCAAACGATTTTTATTATTTTTTATTATTAGCTCAGATGTATTTTGCGCGAAAGCAAATGGGTATAATAATGCGGTAATTTTTATATCTCACTTGCTTGAATCAATGATATATTACTCGAATACAATTGAATTAAAATAAGTTTTTTTATTAGTTTAAATATTTTTGTTGAAAATATTTTATAGTTGCTATTATTCTATGGTTTCTTTTAAAAAACTAAAGGACGGGAAACCAGTATTTAGCATTATATAAATTTATGAATCCATTAATATATTGCCATTGAAGAAAATTTTCTTCTTTACATGATTATTTTTCATTAATATGAATATTCCAACAGCAGAAAGGCTGTAGGTATCATATTTATTATTAAGTAACTATACAAATGTCATAAATTTCAATTAAATAATCAATAAAGCCCCAAATCCAATTGAAGAGACATCAGAAGAAAAGACAACACAGTTTATACTAGTAAAAATGTCAGAACATGTTAGGTCCCCCTCTCTCGAATCTCTCTTAACTTGCCTGAATTCTATCTTATAATTATACAATAAAGTCTTAGCTTACAAACTCACTTGCACCGAATGAGACACTTCTTGAACGCAGCAATTGTGACTCCTATTTCTCCAACCAGCAATTAATTTTACTCTAACTTTTTTTCTACAATAATGCACTTCAATTAATTTATAAATATCTATCAGCTCATCGTTATCATCTCTCTCTTTCTCTCTCTTCTCTTTCATTTCAATTTTGCTTCGATTATGCATCACTATTCTAATTTCAATTCCTTACACTCTTATCTTAATATAATTTACCTAAACATGTTTTATTTTGTTGGAAAGGAGTTGTTATTTTACGCAATTCAAATTACGAAAAGTCCCCAAGATAATCGAAAAGAAAACTGCGAATAGCCCAACATCACAAAGCTAACGGATAAATTTACTGTTGGTTGAAAAAATTTGGTTTGTTTACCAGACAAATAAAGTTACAAATAAATAAAATTAAATGAATGAAAACTCAAAATAACAATGAATATCTGCCTTGGTTAAATTATGCCAATATAGAATTTTGGTATACCTAAAATATAAAAAAAAAGAAGCGAGAAATCGAAAATAGAGTACTTTCCCTAATTCTTTTAAAAACGTGATTAAAATAGACACAATACAGTAATTGTTACGATACAATTAATGCTTACAATAATTAAATTATAAGCTTTTCTTCTTTCAATTTTAGACAGGTGCTATTGGGTTATGGGTATGTTTATGGGTTATGGGCTCATTTTGCAAAACTTGAGGGGAGAAAATAGATCAACAAAAAATTTTGCTTTATCAAAAGAAAAATGTACTGCTGTCACGTCAAACAGAACACTTAATTTTAACACGATTTAAAAAGAACGTGACTATATTACCTTATGATTACAAAAGATTTAGGAACCCGTTCTTCATTAATAACTTCAAAGTTGAAATTAATTTGTCAATTTCAATCAGAAACTGTGTTCCTTGAAAAACTCTCATAAAAAAAAAAAGAAAGAAAAAGAAAAGAAAGAAAAACTTGTTCTAATTTAAAAGGGCACTCGAATTTCCATTCAAATTAAAGCAGGAAGGAGGAGATAATGTTAGTTAGCCAAAACGTACTAGTGTTAAGTGAGGGAATATGGTTGTTCTCTGTAATTGATTGTTGTCTATCAATCAGTTTCATTTGTCTAAAAAATTTCCAAAAAGTCATCGCCATGTCTTTCCCGGTCGAAGAGAGTCTTCGCCCTTTTTAAGGCAGATTTACCGAAAATAACCCATTTTTTAATTGTTAATTATTTTCTGGTGTATAATGATGAACCAGATATCATCGACGGTAACAACTCAACGCAGCAGTTATTAAAATATTGAATAGTTAGGAAATAGATGGCAACAACTTTTTATAACATTAAGGTTTAGAATGGAATTGCTGCATATAAGCTGTATTGCAGTATTTTGCATACACCCATTGGTCTTGATTAAAAAACTTAAATCCTTATCTGAATGTAGGATTTTGAGTAGTTCCTACGATTTTTTTGGCAGACTAATGAAATGTTTTTGGTGTATTGAAAGTATTAATTTGTTGAAAATGCACATTTTTATAGCGTAACGCATCGTTGCTGTAAGGAAGCCCTATGAGGGAATTTTGTGAAGCCGTTCTTTTAAGATAAAGTTTTCTTAGAATTTTTTTGCTCTCTGGCACACAAAAAAAAAAAAAAATCCCTTGATAAATAAATCGTTAAAGTTTATTTGAAATTTAAAAGCTAATAATTTTGGAGAAAGCTTTTAAGGATCACGCATTTATCATAGCTGTTCCATATGGAAAGATTTATTTTGAATTACTATTATATATGTATTTTTAACAGGGATACCCAGGTGAGAGATAAAACGAGAGATTTTTTAGTTACTTCATTTATGTGTGTAATATATTAATTTTCTATGAAGCCTCTTATATATATATACACGACTGCGATATTGATATATTGCGAGGTATATATATAGACCTCGCAATTCTAAAACTAGGGTCAAGTGACGAGGACGACACCTGAGCTGGCACCTCCCTCTCCGAACGTTCACACCACGCCTTGGGAGGACTTTGAGCCTCGACATATTTAACTTCCATCACCCCCGGCTACACGGTGGATCAAAGTGGCGTCAGGATGAGAATCCACGACAAGACGAAAATCACCGGCCGTGAGTCCACGACCGTGACTACTAGGGTACCGCGGTCATTTATTGAAAGTATTAAACCAAAATAGTTTGAAAAAGAATAAAAACCATTGAAAACGGGAAGGAAAAATATGTAGATCATCAAAATCACTTGATTCTAAATTCTAAAAACTATCATGCATTATTTATTCCAAACTATAGGTTTATATTTATGTATTTTTTGCAATATCAATTTTTTTTTTTTACATGGAATTCCTTACTTTTAAAAACTATAACATATTGCAAGTAATATTAGTTAATTGGATTTTTTAAAAGAATATATTATTGCCCCATTAAAGTTTAAAATGATTTTTTGGAAATTGAATATTAAAAGGGTTTCCTTAAAATTGTTATATCGAAAAGTAATCCAAACATGTTTTACCACTAAAATGTAAGTCAGATTTAAGGTATTTTGTGTATGTAACAATCAAATACTTTAGTTTTTTATGCAAAATTTTAACTTTGAAAAATAGTCGTTCATCAGCTTAGCATAACAACTAATTTTCAGTTTTTCATGTGATCGTGGTAGTCGAATAGTCATGGTCGTGAGCTCGTGGTCATCGTTTTTCCAGTCAAATCGTCGGTTCGAGTTCTGAAGAAAAGCTCGCCGTGAACCAGGGCTGCTACACGTCAAGTCTATCGAAACTCCAAGTCCAACCGGGGGCGTGGCGTGGAAGTTTGAGGAGACGTGTCAGCTCAGGTATCGCCTTCGTCACTTGACCAAGATTCAAAATTACAAGAAGCGTTACCTTCATGAAGCTTCTGAGTGCGACTTCATTAAACAATGAATCAGTTATTCATTTCCCATGAAATACAGATCCTAATATCTCTCTAAATTTTTTGAAAATTCGGAAAACTGGAATACTTTGAATATTTTTCATGTAATGTATTACTATATTTTAACTCATTACATTCAATAAATGATGGAATTGATGAAATTAATATCACAAATTTATAATTTCTTAGATAATTATTTTCTTTGAACTTTCTGTCTCTATAAATTAATCCGATTTTCCTTTTAAAACATAAGATTAATGTTTGAGAGGTTGTTACCGTTTCGCACTTGTTCAAAAATTATATAAATTAAAAAGAATTAATTTTAAATGAAATATTAATATGAATTAGAATTATTAAAAAGTAGAAAAAAAAATTCTTTTTCATTCATTTCCTTTTAATGTTTATTTTTAAAACAGTTCCGTTGTAACTTCGTAGCAAAATTATAAACCGGATTTTCTTACACACGATCATCAATTTCTAATAATCATTATCCTGCTTGTGTCGCCATCTATGGGCTCTTCTAGAGATTCAGATTCATTTTCCTTGTCGCAATTTTCTTGGTTTGAAACAATTATAGATTTCTTTTTATATCTCTAATGTTGCAATTCGATCATTATTTTTGATAGATGTAATAGATAAAGGAACAAAGGGAAAACTAATGTTATTCCAACTTTAGAACTGAGGAGAAAAATTGGAATGGGATTGAAAAATAATTTCATCTCTCTTCAGACTTGCATTGAGACTTTATTGCTACAACTTTTTCACTACTCTTATTTATCGGAATTATAAACAATCAAATATTGAAATATTTTTAACATTTACTTTCTTTGAGTCTCGAAAATCCCCCATAATGTCAAAACTAATGCTTATTCTAAAGATTTTTTTTTTTTTTTTTTTTTTTGCCTTCTTCACGCAGCATTAAAAACTACAAATTCTTTTCCAGTTCACTTCTAAATTTCTGTAATGAGGGCTTAAATAAATATTAGGAATTTTAAGTTTATAACAATTTCTAAAAATGTTTAAAATTTTTTTAATGGTTATTGTTTTAGAAAATGATACCAAGCAGAAAAACCGATAAAAATCCTACCATCGTCTTAATCGAAAGTTCCTTGTTATTTAAAACTTCCTCGTATATTTACAGATAATTGTAAAAATCCGAAGAAAAATTTACGGAAATAAATTTTATAAGCAAATGCACTTCTATTTTTGTTTTTGAAAGCTTGACACTGATCTATTTTCATGTACAGTTTTCACATTCTGCTATCAGAGCAGGTGTTTGTGGTAATAAAGAATGAAAACTAAATTTTCCTTCTTGTACGTAAAATTTCCTTCCTGTACTTGCTTCATTTACATTAAATTATTTGTTCTTCGTTTTTCAAAGACATAGATAAAAAACATTTTGAGAAAAAAGCCAGCTTTAAATTATTGTATTAATAAGGATTAAAAACTGTACCATTTAAATACAGAAATGATCCTTGAATTTATCTTACATTTCTCCATAAAAAAAACTTATAAATTTAATCGTTAACCGTGTATGTTATTTTTATTGATAAATATATTTCAAAGTGGTATAAATAAATGTAAATTCAAGAATGTAAGTAGTAAATATACAAACCAAGTAATTATCATACCATAATAATAATAAAAAAACAATGTCTAAATTTGAAAACAGATTGAATAACAATATGAATTAGCTTAGGAAATAGTATTACTATATACCTGATCAAATGAAAGTCAGTCGCAAATTCAGACAACATGAATTAAATGTATAAAACCATTATAACATAAAAAAATTATAACTTCGTTCTAATTATTTTATACACAAACTAAAATAGAACATATTAATAAAAATGTTCTATGCAAAGTTTTGCGATGAATAGATTTGGCCCAAACGATGCTAAATTTTTAAATTTTTTTTTTCTTTGTCCAATCTTCCATAGAAAGGTCTGTAATAAATGAATATACTTTCACGCAATTTAAATTCTGTATCAAGATTTTTTTTTGTTGAAAATGAAGTGTCGACTGTTGTATTTGCTCGTGTAGAACTCGATTCGAATTTTGGTCCCAGTAGTTGAAGGTCTTCAATGAATTCATCACTGAACCCGCCATGTAACTAGCATGGGGAATTTGTCGAAGTCCCAAGTCCGCCCTTTCGTATAGTATGGATACATAAATTGCAGGTGATTATGCTGTAATATTCGAATTATTAAAATTAATGCAAACAAGAAAATATTGAAGTGGACAATAATATTCTTTTTATATATAAAAATTAAAGCAAACTAGAAAATATCAATTTAAAAATAATTTTAAGTTAAATGTAATTATTGCTACCGTAAAATGAAAATAAAAATAATAAATATTTCCGTATTAATCTCTATTTTTAACACTAATACTTCTTTGAGGCGACTATAATTGAAACTGAAACTATT
>BMAW01055817.1:292912-308611 GCA_019974015.1 Nephila pilipes
GGCGTTGTCTGGTTGTGAAGAGTGGGTGCCTACCAAAGTGTCGACTTTGTCTTCTGACAGTAATTCAAATCTACGAAGTAGATCATAATTTAAAAGCATGATCTAAGCTTTATTGGGTAAGAGTATAATAAGAGGATTTAACGGAATCAAGTTGTCATTCGACCATTTCTCAAAATTATGAGGATCATGGCCAATATCTCTCCGTGTTGATTTTGTTCTAATAAGGAATTTACAGTTTTACCGGCGTGATCCTGTTATATAGACTTTGATTCAGTCGGAACAGACAGCCAATAGTCCATTTTATACTCCAGTGTGCAACATTGCTTGATAACACCAATTCACAACACACATTATCTAACCGTAGGTCAAAACTATGAGGTTCATCCCCAATACCTTACTGTTCAGTTGTGTTGGATCAGTAAATACATTAAATACTTGTAGTCCTAATTAATCGAAGAAGCTCTTTTCTAAGTGAAAAAAGAGAAAGAAATGACACATTTATACATTAAGTATACTTTAAGAATCAGTTACGTGGCTTAGTGGTCATGGTCACTGACTCGCAGCCGGTGTAGTTTTCCTCGGGTCGTGTGTTCGAGTCTTGATGCCACTTAAGACCTGCCATGAGTGGAGACGATGGACAATAAATCTGATAGAGGTATCAAGTCCTCCCATTGGCTTGGTTTAGATGTTCGAAAAGGGTGGTGCCAGCTCAGTTGTCGTCTTAATCATTTGACCGAGGTTCCAAATTACGAGGTCCGTCACTGATAGCCTTTGTGTGGCTTCTCGGTGCGACGTTAATAAACAATCACTTGGAATCAGTTAAAAAAAAAATTGAAAATTTATTTTATTTCATTCTCTTACTGTTTTATGATTTATTCTTCAAACTAAAATAACAGATACACAATCTTTTCCTACTCTTTCAAATATTTTGTAAGGTTTTAAATTTCAAATAAATTTGTATCATTCGATTTTCGAGTCCATCATTTATATATATATATAAATATCTCCTTCTTTGAAAATATAAGAAAACCGTCTGAGAATAAAGGTACTCAATGGGGGATATAATATCCCTCCCCCGCTAGACAAAGCTGCCTTTTCCGACCACCCACACAGGACTTACCTGGTCCGAAATAACAGGTCTCCGTTCCCTCTCCGTCGTCCTATACAAAAAGCGCACAGGGAAAAAGAGAGGAGAAAAAAAAACTTATTCACTCGGAAAAACACTGTTATTTGTGCATCCACAATGATAACAAAAGGGAACTGTATTTATCCCAGATAGAGTTGTGTTATTTACTTACATAGAGAAGGATGACTCAAAAACTTGGGGGTGTTCGTTTCTTTTGAGGAAGTATTAAAGGGAAGTTCGGGGAGTGAAAAATAATTGACTTTTTTTTATAATACTGTTATCTGTCTTTCACTTTTCTTTCTCTATTTTGTTTCTTTTCAATGTCTATTCAGAGTTTATTTCCTTTTTGTAGGATGTGATGTTTCTTGTGGCTTTTTTTTTTGTTTTGTTTTATTTTTAAATTTTGTTGTTTCTTTAATTTGATCCCATTTAAGAACGATTTTGTTTGCGGTTATTTTTTGTCCTTCTTCCTGTTTGGGAGGACAGGATATGAACGAGAAAGGCAGCAATTTGGGAAGATGAGTCAACGAAATTGTAGTTTATCGCTATGTTCACAAGCCGTATAAATGTAGCAGAATGAGATAATTTGTACTTGAGGTTTTCTTAACAATTTTAGATGATTTTAAATTAAATTAAAAAATTTATCTCAGTGCTTGTTATTGTATTTCTATATTCAATATTTCTGCAAAAGTTTCTTCGATTCAAATGAAAAATCAGCTTCAGGACATTCCGTCATCAGTAATGAAGAGATTAAATATTTTTTGAACAATATAAAGAAATAAATAGAATTATTTCATAAGAAATTTTGAACCAGTGTTTATACAATCTAAGTGAATCTTAAAGATAACGAAAACACTAAGATCACTACATCCCTCCCTCCCTTTGTTTTGAAGAAATTTTTTGAAAATCTTAACTAAATTATCGAGAGAAATCACTTATCAGACTTTAAGCAATAGGAAGTTATATACAAATTTTTTCAATTTATTTAGAAAATAATGATGAGCATCTTTACGCCATCTAAGGAAGAAGCTAGAATTAAATAATGTAATAGCTATACAAAGGAACAACAACCCCTCCCCCCACCAGTAAATTTTTAACGAGTCCTCACAAGTATTTCTCATCACTTGACCTTATGGATATTTCTATGACGTTCTTTGATTTGAGAGTCTTGACGTGTGAAAAACAGAGTAAACAACAGAGTAAGTAACCAAACCTTGCTATGTACATTAATTGAAGTGTAGGGAACAACACTTAGGAATATAGGTGTGTGATTGTTTATAAGTATTGTTCTGAGAAGCAACACGAGGTGTATTGGCAACGGTCCTCGAAATTTTGATAATCGGTCAAGAGACAAGGACGACACCGTAGCTGGCACCTCTCTCTCAAAACTTCTCCACCACGCCAACGGGAAGCCTTGGAACTTCGACCAGATTCAACGTGCATAATCTCCACTGCACGGTGGGGTTTTAGTGCCATCATGGTTCGAATCCACGATTTGACGAAAACAACTCCAGAAGTGACCACTAGGTTATCGCGGGAGATAGAAAATAAATGGCTTCAGGAATCAACACTGGTAGTACAGAGAAATCGGGCGGTTCGAACAACGATGTAAACTTGTGCTTTCGCATAAAAGTAAGTGAAATATAGCGCTCGATGCGTATTATCTAAAGATATTATTAGCTGGCATTCATGTTGGATTAGGTTCTAATTCGGGCCCTTATTTAAATTTGGCCTAACAAGTACAACATTTAGATACTCGTTAGTTGATACTTTTGTTTAGATACTTTTTGTTTGTGTTAGTCTTTGCTCCCAATTCGAAATACAAATATTGATTTTTGGACCGTTTATTAGGTTATAATAAATATCAGTTGATTACTATATTGAGACTATGCGATGACACAAATTATTGATAGAAGCGAAAATAGGACGTCACAAATCGTATTTCTGAATAAAACTACATCTAAAATTTATTTCCAACTTAGAAAAATTTAGTGCATTTTCTCATAGCTGGATTGTGACTGTATTATATCTGCTTAGGGGCTTTCTGTCTAAAATTTCTTCTGCTGTTTTAATTGCTCTTGTTTATAATAAGGGTAGCCTTTAATTGCTTTTGTTAATAATATAATTAACTTATTTTAACCACATAATAATCACTGTTGTTTCTGAGTTTGGTAACATGGAAGTTGTTTGCCTGTGGACATTCAAAAACGTATAATCTGAATCTACAGTAGTATCAAATGGAAAATTAGGGCTGCTTTTGATTTTAAAACGGTGTAAGGAATATTCTGTATTTTATTCGAACTAGCCTTTGGTAGATATTCCTTGGCTTGTATTTCAATATTTGAGTCGTTCTAATAAACAGTCCAAGCATCTAAAAGCTCTCATTTTGGACTCATTTGACAAAGATTACATGAGTGTGTGTGTGTCTGTATGAGTGAATGTAATCTCTCTTTGTGTCCCTTTGCCGTCCAACAACTCGAGGTGACATTGACACAAAAAAATCACGAGAAGTCCCCTGAAGAAATATTCAGCCATGCTGTTCCTACAGTCGAGCATAATTATTACAGTTGTTACCGGCGTAGAGTTTAGTGAACGAAGTGACTTTTTTATCAACTCCCTATATGGTCTATAGAATTCATGTCTGGCTATGTAAACAGCCAAGTAATTCGCTTGAGTTGCTTAGAATATTTCTCAAAGAATTCGCGAATGATTTTGGTCCAGTGAATGGAACATTGTCTTCCTAAAAAATTCCATCGTTGTGTGGGTACATAAAATCCATGAATGGCTGCAAACATTCTCTAAGTAGCTGAAAATATCCATTTCTAATCACTGTCTGGTTTAGTTTGATCAGAAGATCCAATCAACGTAATAAATAATAACCCACACCATTATGGAATCATCTCCAGCTTTACTTTTTTCACAACTTGGGTCCATGACTTCGTGAGGCCTGCGCCAGATTAGAATCTTACCTTCAGTTTTTACTGACTGGAATCGTAAACAAGCCGGTTAGGGTTAGCAAGCTAAGCTAGACAAACAAGCAAAAACTGTTTTAAAAACCCAGCAGAGAAAAACAAAATCCTATGCGATTTTTCAAATGCAAAAAGTTACTGCATCAAAGTACTAAAAAATTCAGCAGTCGGGACAAATCTAACCAAAAGAGCGAGGGCTCAAAAAACGATGTTCAACTTTTCAAGTTTAGAAGGGTAATGATAATGGCGATTCATCTTATCAAACAACGTTTTTCCAGCCATATAATGTCCAATAGATATGCCCACGAGCATAACAAAGGCGTTACAGCCGATGGAATATTGTCAGTCTTCTGCTGCCATATCCCATAAACTTTAAATTTCGCTGCACTGTTCTCACAGGCACATCGGTCGTGCTTCCCACATTGATTGTTGTTGTTATTTGACGCGGCGTTACTTGTCTGGTAACAGATATTGTTCTACGTAGACTTTCCCGTCTCGGTCATTAATTAGGCGCAGTTGGCCATTGTGTTGTAATGCCTGAAATTATACAATCTCTACACTTTCTTGACGCTGTGAATTGAGAAATATTGAATTCTCTAACAATTTCAGAAACGGAATGCTCCATTCGTCTAGCTTAAACAAGTATTCCGCATTCAAAGTCCATTATTTTCCATCGTACGGCCATAATCATTAGAGAAAACTTTTCACATGAATCATTTAAATGCAAAGGGAAACCTTTCACGAAACACTGCCCATTTATACATTTCTTACATGATGGGGATTCCATCTGGATATTTACATATTGCTATCCTATGATTTTTGGTATTTCACAGTATTAAGTAGAGCAAAAGCAGAGCAAACCAACAACTGGAATAGTTTACTTTTATCAACGTTTGTCAACAACAGAGAAATCATTACTCGCAGGTTGACGACGCAATGGTGAAATATAACTAGAACTGCTGCACATTAAATACCTACCTCAGATTTTTTTCAGTAAAATATATTGTCTTAATAAACTGTGAATAAGTTTATAAATTCCAGTCCGAAGAGTTAAAGTTTTTAATAATTTTTTGGATTAGAATTGGCGTTGAAAAAAGTCTGACAGGCAGTGTTAAAGATAAAATGTTAAGTATTGTAAACTATTCAGAATCATCATCTCATTTTTAGCTTAAGAATGGGTGGATAAAATAATAGAGGGTATGATGTGTAATTATCACTATTTTTGAAATCTGATATTTAAAGTAAAATAAATTTAATACTAATTTATAAATTTCTTTTAAAAAAAAAAAAAAAAAAAAAAAAAAAAAAACTCGCATTGCATTTAACTATTAAATAAATTTAACTATTATGAGCCATAATTAAGATTTCTTCTTAGATATTACTAGTTCTAGTCTTAAATTGACAAAATTTGTGATATTTTTATTTGGGGAGTATATATATATATATATATTATGTAATTATATTTTATACATTTTATGTAATTTTCAGTAGGTCTGAAAGTGAAATTTTATATGTGCACTTTGTCTCAAAGTTTAATTTTACTGTTTATACCAATAAGTTTTGTTCCATAATCAGTAAATATCGTTACTTCATTGTTGCACTAACCATGAATTAATTCTGTTTTGAAATTAAAACGGTACAGAGCTTTGAACCTTACGCATGTATTAATTTTAATTATGTTTATTATATCTAATATACTTTATGTACAGGTAAATATATGAAATAGTACAGTTAAAAAATCTCTCTCTCTCCCTCTCTATTCTTATTATTTTTATTTCTCTTATCTTAATAATGTCTAAGCTTTTCTCGATTTTGTATAAATTAAAATTATAATATATCTTGTTTAGATTTCTTAGTTGTTTTTTAATGAAAGGAATATATATATATATATATATATATATAATACTTCAGTATAATATATAAATTAGAAAAAAATAACAATCTCGCTGAGAAAAGTGTTATAGGGACCACGTAGTATAGTGTTGGGATAAGTCACCAGTATTGAATGACTTATCGCTCACGGCGATGTCATGTGATCGTATTTAGCATAAGAGTTTTATATTAGTGTCTATTTTTAGAACAGGATGTCTTGATAGGTAGTATAAAGTTTGGATATATTTAGAATCTACTGTTGATATTGTCTACGGTATTTAACTTTCCTTGTTCTCGATATGGAACATTCTAGATGTACTCGTTTTCTGATTATTGAAAATCCTTGATTAATGTCTGGTATTTATTTACACCAGTATAATGTCTTTTATAATTAATTGCTATTAATGTCTATTTTTATAATAGAATGAGAAATTGGAATATACTCGGGAATTTTCTGATGGTGTTCTTGTGTACTTACTATTAATGTTCTTGTTTTTCTTTTAGAACATTCCAAATATAGTCATATTCAGAATCTCAGAATTCTTGATAAACGCCTGGATTTATTTACTCCAATCTGATATATTCTACTATTATTTACAACCATCTGTTGATATTATGGTAATAAAATAACAAAGCGATTATAAGGATATTCGAATCAAAAATAAAAAAAAGTAGAGATCCTGAAGTCCTGAAATATATCTTTTTTCTCTCCAGAAAAAAGATATATTTCAGGATGTGCTTAATATTTTTATGCTTACTTATACCACACGTTTTTATCAGCATTTGATATATTTTACATATTTATGTATTATTATAAATCATATAGATCAATTCTCTTTCTTTCTCTCTCTCGATGGACAGTGGTAGCCTTGTGGTCCTGGACTCGGACTCGTGGACGGCGGTTTTCGACGAATCGTGGGTTCGATGCTTGATACCATTGAAGACCCGCCGTGCAGCCGGGGCTGATGCACGTTAAATCTGTCGAGGGTCAAAGTCCTTCTGTGGTTCTCGTGGGGAAGTTAAGGGTTATATATATATATATAACCCTTAACTTTTTTTTTTTTTTATATATATATATATATATATATATATATATTGAAGCAATAACGAATTCGAAGAATTAAAGTACACTTGTGTTCTTGGGTAAAGAACCTTTTGTAAATTAATCATTATTTAAGCGAATAAATTTCCTTTGTGTTCATTCAATTAAACTCCCTTCCTGTAATTTAAATCGATATTAAATAAACTTGTTCAAATAAATTATAAAGGAAAGTTAATGAAAGCTTTATTTTTTCAACTGATACAGGTTATTTTACTGAATATATCATGTATTAAGTCTTTGAATTTAGACGCTGATTTTCTCAGAAATTCTTCAAAGGATATTTAAATTATTTTACTTTTAACTGATCATCTAATTTCTTATTTTAAAATAAAATGCATTGAAATGAGCTCCAATTTCCGAGTTCATGTTAACACATATTGCCTAACCAGAGATGAAAAATTTGGAGGTAAAAGTAACATATTTTAAAAGGATCATTTTTAATTTTTTGAGAAAATTTGAAACTTTGATACGTGCAAATGTCGTAACTCTTACAAGTCTTTGTGGAAAACTTTGTTTTTTAGAATTAAGATTTATTTTTATTTTTTTGAGAAAGAGAAAGCTTGAAATTTTGATACATACAAATATTATAATTCTTATATGTCGTTGGGATAAACCTTTAAATTTTGCTTTTCAGAAAGAAATAGTAAACTTTCCGAAAGTGCTTACATAAACTTTTATTTAAAACAAATAGAACAATTTTCAGCAGTACCATGCATGTTTTAATGGAGTATTCCTAGAGAAATTTATATATTGATTTTTCAAGAAGAACGTTTAATCTAATGATAGCTTTAAAACAAAATTACTTTCTTTTCCACAAGAATGACCGTTTAGATGTATAGTTTTCTCTTTCTTCCTTTCTTTTCTTTACAAATTTGAATTTAATCAATTTTTTTTAAAAAAAATGAAGGCTATGTTATTACATTCCTCTCAAATATTTGCTTTCAAATACTCCAATTCAAATTATAGGTTTGCCCAACATATTATGGCTAAATTTTGCTATCCATAAATAGTACTGTTTCGTCAAAGTAATTTTTTATTCTCTCAATGTTGCAAAATCCAAATAATTTATTAGCCTGTCACATAATTATGTGTTTGCTTCTTATATTTTTCTGCAATTTAATATAATCTTAAGAAATAATTAGTGATCGATCGCTTGAACGACACATAGCACTTCATAAGTTTTCAGTAACATCACGACCAAAACTTTTATTACAAGAGGTCATACCTGTCCATATTATCGACTTTTTTTTTCTTCTTTATACTAAATTGCATCACGTCATATTTTACTTTACAAAAGAATTGATTTCGCATTTATTTCCAAAAGTAGTTTATTTCCTTTAAAATATATCTTTTCATATTTCTATATCTGAACTTAAGTTTAAATTTCCGCATATAAAATTAAGTTCTTTATCGTTTCCTTTCTTTAGAATCTCTAACTTGACCAGTCCAGATCTCCGGTTATTGATTCTTTAATGTAATTTTTTTTTTTATCAAATTTATAAATTTAATCTTTTTGTGAAAACTGAATGCAATTTAACTCAACCATTAAACACGCAAATGCATTTAAGCTGTCTTATTGCTACGTAATTATTTTCTCAGAAACTTTTCTAATTCAGTTTTTAGCCTTGGAAGTTCAAAGACGTTTACCGTAAAATTAAACGTAAGGAGAAAAAAAAGTAAATAACGAAATGACCAATTACCTTGTTTGTTTTCTCGGTCTCAGGAAAAAAAAAAAGTACTCGTAATTCGAATCTCATTCTGAGACATTTTGTAAATTACTTTTGCATTTAATGTATCACTTGCTTTACTATAATTTGCTGAGCTAAAACAGGCTTTGTTTGGGAAATAATAAAAAGTCTGGACCAGACGAAACTCTTCATAATCCTTTCTGATTTCTTTTTAAATGTAAAATAATTCGTTTTATAATTGTGTGAAAATTCATATTTTCAATTTCTATTTGTATGATGGAAAAAAAAAAATGATTTATTTTTATAGGAATTCTGTTGGAATATATTTTGCGAAATTGAATATCCTTCACTTGCCAAAACTGATAAATATAAACACACACTACATCCTTTGAAAGGTACAGAATTCCTATTATATACCTCAGTCAACAACTGTTTGAGCAAATAAAATATAATGAAACGAACAGAAGGAGAGGATGGAAAAAAGGCAAACGTATCCTTCACGAAAGACCTCATCTTCTAAATTGATTCCTCAAAACGAAAAAAAAGGGCAACCTAATATAAATGTAAACGTCATCTTTCCAGAAAAGAAAAGTTTCATTGTTTGACCCCCAGGGCAGGGTTTAGTGCCCCCCCCTTGGAACAGTTCATGTCGAAAGGGGCGTAGGGCGGTCGGTAGGCGTACACAAACAGATCCCTCATCCTCTTTCGGCCAAAAGGCAGTAAAGATAGCAAATGGCCATCATTAACGTCTACCTAATAGTCGGACCACAGACATCGAGAAGACATTAGCTGGGATCTTCCTCAGCTGAAGGTTATCGAGGAGAAGAGCCTTAATAAATTTGCCTCCATTTGCTATGGCACGATTTGTGGCACGCGTTTGCCTTTTACCGTGACTGTTAGAGTCTTGCCAGGTTTCTCTTAATTGAAACTGCCAAACTGTAATGGATGGTCCAATGGACCTGTCAGTGTTAATTACTAATGAATGTAATGCTTAGGAAAAAGAAAGTTTTGTTGAAATATGAAACAGTCGTTAACTAATTTTTGTAGATTGTGTGTATTAGAGGAGGCTAAAGCTGTCAAATAGGCAAAAAAAAAAAATGAAGTTCGGAAATGTCTAAAGTAAATTATTATAAATTCTGAGCTCTGAATACTAGAAATATCTTAATCTGGCTCATTATAAATGTATTGTTTTCTTAGAAAGAATGTAATACTCCGTCATAAAGATTTAACTGCATACAGACCTGGCCTGAAATAACGACATTTTATACTGAAAAGAAAACATTATCCAGAGAACAATATCCATTATTCATTGATTTTATAGTGGTTCTATAGATGAAAGAACAAATAAAAATTTAAAATGCATTATTATGAAGGGGAAAAAAATCTCTCGAGAATTGAAAGAATTTTTTAATTGTCATTGTTTTATTCATTTAATTGTTTATCTGTATTTGTATTTAATCAGGTAAAGAAGTTGTAAAATTTATTTTAAACTCAGTTATGATTTGAATTCACTTCAATAAATTCATTCATTTTGGGAAAGGAATTCCGAAGACATTGAAACTGATGAATGAATCTTTCTATATGTATGGCTTTTTAAATTTTACTAAATTATTTTATTTATTAGAAAGAATGATCATAACTTTGAAAATGAAGACTTCTGTTGTAAAACGAACTTATATGTATAACGTTAAATCAATGTTTAACCAGGAAAATAGTTATACCTAGAAGAGGTTTTTAATTTTGCAGTTATGTTTCATGAATAATTTTCAGATTAATATAGTAAGATAAAATCATGTCCTGAATACTTTTTATCAAGACTAAATAAAATTGCCATGAATACATTTAAAGTGTCATTTCAACGATTCAAGGCATAAGATTCAAGGCATAGATAAATTTAAAAAAAAAAAAAAAAAAAAACTCTTGAAAAATGTGAAATGCATGAGTAAAATTTACATCATGAAAAAAAAAATCAAAATAAATCTCATTAAAAGTAAATTTTTTATTAAATACAACTTTCTCTTTATTTCGTTTCATTTACTTCCTTCCTTTTTAATGGGTTTTTCTTTAACTCACATTATAACTTTGTTTGGTACAAAACTTTAAAAGCTTTTTTCTCACATTTTAAAGTGCACAATTGATCTGAAATTTTCACAACACGATTGTTTTGGAGGACAATTAGATAATTTAATTATAATTAATAAGAAATTAGCTGATTAAAACTAATTATTTAAAGAATTAAATTTTACCCCAAGTTTCTCGCCAAGGCACCAAATGGTTGCCAAATCCATCGTTTAATAAGTTACCGTTTTCTTTAATCTTAATAACATGTAGCTGATACTATATTCAATTTTATAGTTTATCGTTTGTTTTAATTTTAATTACATGTTGCTGAATGTTATTGACAAGCGAATGTTACTCAAAATGTAAGGTATAAAAAAATTATGCTACGCAAAATGTGAAGTTTAAAAGAAAAACCATGTTTAAAAAACTCGTTTTTACCTGTGTCATTTGAAAACCATGAAATAGAGGCCATGTTATTTATTTAAAAATAATCTTTAAGCAATTATTAATATTTACCAATAATTTAAAGTTTTTATTATTATTATTATTATTATTGAGCATATACATGTGTATGTATACAATGATATTAGTTGCAGTAAAAGAAAGAAATAGGGTAGAATCAACTATTTAATTTCTAATATCAGTTTAAGTTCAGATTTCGGTTCTATCACTTTCAAATGCGGAAACTAGACATTCCTGTATTTCGATTCTATTTGAGTACTGAATCTCTCATTCACCCTTTATAAATTTTGGAAACAGACTTATCTATAGGTTTCTTCTTCATTTTATGACCGAGGAATAAGATCTGTCAGTAACAACTAGTTGTAATGATTATAAAATCTGTCAGTATCAACCAGTGGTAATGCTCTATAACCTAAGTAAATAAAATCAAAATTATGGCTCTTTTCGGAAAATTAAGCAAATATCATTATATATTTGTGAAACAACTTGCGTTATTGTGTGTAATGATGAAAATCTCTAAATAAAAACAAACATTCTAAAATTAACTTCTAATGGAATCATGAATAGCTTTAAATGGGTGACGTTTTAAAAATATATATCTCGAAAAAACATTCCAAGAGATTAAAATTTAGGGCAGTCGTAAGGGGTTTCAAAAAGGGTAACGTTTTCACAATATATATACCTTGAAGAATTATTTTGTGTATTTTTCATTTGTTCTCGATGGTTTTTAGTGGTGATTTCAGATGACGAAAAATAACCTATCTTGTTTGCAGATGTCTTAAGCAAACTTCTTTTTGTGAAAAAGTACGTTTGATGAGTAATGAGTTAGACAATACTCTATAATAGTAATTTCACTATTGCATAACATTTGTGATACCTGTCCTTATTTTAGATCACTTCAAAGCTTCTAAGGAAGTTGTAATACCACTAGAGACATTACAGTTATATAATTCCTTTATAAACTAAATAATTTCATAATATTCTCAGTTTGAAGAAAACACAGTAATTATGCAATTAATATTCGATTGTTCATGTTTTCATGAGAAAGAACCGGATTACGTTCCTGAACTTAAAGCAGGCGCAGGATCGGCCATTTGGGGCCTACGGCGGATGGTATGCACCATGGTCCCGCGATTGAGGGGTCCCCAACAGGATCAAGAACTAAAATAATGTACTCTTGCACATGAGAATTTGATAATATTCTTACTGTAATCAGTATGACGTAAAGTTCACTTTATCGAAAACATTATTACTGTAGATCTCTGAATTTCGACAATCTTAAAACTAATCCTTATTGATGCGAATATTTTTTTTGCTATTTGATTCGGGAATTCCCGAGTATTCCCACTTAAACTGAACTTCATCGTGAAGTATGTGCGCAGAACACTTACATACACTTACTATATTAAGCATCGAAAAAGATATTGCAATTTTTCTCAAGAAATTAATGTATTAGCAAAAACAAAAACGCGCATTAATTGAACACATTAGTAATATATGTTCGTGTTTGTAATTTTTTTTTTTTTACTTTACGAACAATGTAAAGCCTCAAATGGTTCCTTGCTCCCAGGCCCCTTTCTAGAGAAGACCGACTCTGAACAGGTGGGTTTTGGATTCGAGACACACATTTTAACATAACACTGCAACAAGGGTTTTCAACCGACTGAGATAAACGAGCAGGCATTCTATTCCTAAGATCTTAAATGCAGTACAGCAACTTTTTTGAAAAAAAAAATTGCTTTTTGAGCTTCAAAGGCTCAATACTCTTACTTTCTGGACACTCCTGGAAGATAAAGGTAAGATTTTTCAAAAAGTAGGGTAATTTTTAAATGTTCATCACTCCTCTAGTAACTATACGTTGAAAATGGTTGTTATGAACTATGAAAATACAGTTCATTCTTTGATAAAAAAAAATTCAGAAAAAAGTTCATGAACTCGTTGGAAGATGTCGAGTTGATAGAACAGAAGAGAGTCATACTTGCAAAATGAAGTAACTCTAAATAAGAAATGGCATTCAAAGTAAAGATTCACAATCTGACACTTTCTCTACAAAACTATTTTTCATAATTTGCAAATAAGGTCTCATTTTTCTTGTTGCATCCTAGTAATGCCAAGTAATTTATCAAATGTAATTTGTACTTTTATCTGCATCTGGATTTAGCACCAGGAATTTTCGTAGTTAACATGATAACTACAAGGACGAAAATGTTAGTCTTCTCCTTGAAGAAATGTAACATTGAAAATTGCCGAGGCACTTACCAACTCACGGTCTATCTCTGTACAGGGTATTTCGGAACAGAAGAGTCTTCATATTTTGAACAGGAAGAAGTTTTAAAAAGGAACGATATCACAGGTTCTTTTTTTTCTTCACAGTTATAATACATTTTTAAGTGATGAAGAAATACCAATACTTTCTTTGCAATCAATGCATTAAAATTTATCTAAATCATATAGATTTACTTAAATCCAATACAAAAAGTTTAATTTGGTAAAACAGTATTGACATACACATCCTTCCTCAATGATATCCCAAAACATATTTGGTATTATACAAGATATCCCATTTTTCTATAAAGAGGTACGTCCTTTTTTTTGTACTCCTTATAATGACGTATTTAAAGGTTCATTTAAATCAATTTAAAAATAGTGGCAAAAAAAAATCTCTTGATTATTTTATGAAGAAAATTGGGCATCACTGAATATGTTACACCATATATAAAATAGGGCCGCAGTAGCTTAGTGGGCTGCTCATGAACTCGCAGTCGGCGTTGTTTTTGTCGAGTCTTGGGTTCGAGCCCTGATGCGACTAAAGACCAGCCTTGAAGATGAGCTGATGCACGTTAAACCTTGGACATCCCAAATCACCGCACTCAGGGTTTCACCTTCTTCAGGTGAGTCAGGGCATCACTCTCCCGAGGCATCCTAGTGATCTTTTTTCTTTCCCATGGGATATATTGTCTTTGGTAACCACGGGTGACGCACCACAGGGATACCGTAGCGATTCTTCTCTATTTTCTTACCGCTTCCTTGTCAATCTATTTATCTTTTTTTTCCTTTTCCTTCAAACGTCTAGATCACAGTACACCTTGTTAGGCTCAGCATAGTTATATCTGTCATTTGCGTCATTAAACTCCACCATCACTCACACACCCGTCTTCCCGTGTGCGTGGTGTAGAAGCTTGGAGAGAGGTATTCCAGCTCAGGTTTTGTCTTTATTAATTAATCGAGGTACGAACTTGCGAGGTCTGTCGCCAATAACCCCCGTATTGCTTCTCAGCGCGACATTAATAAACAATCACATTACAAATATAAAACGAGGATATTTTTTTTTAATCTTTATCTCTTACTAAAACTATCATTAACTCAATTTTTTTTCCAAATACCACCTTAAAAAAAGGTTCATACGTGAAGCTACAGTTGATATTATGTAATTAATCATGAATTTAATCATGAATTTGGATTGAATTTAATCATGAATCTTAATCATGAATTTGGATTGAATTAAGAGTCACACATAAAAAGAAGAATTGTATGGAACTATATTTTCTTGTGTCTTTCACGTGTATAATATGTATTAAATGGAAACAAATAAGAAGCAAAATACGAGACTCCATATCAAGAGCAACCAGACAGTCAAAGCAATGAATTCACAGAATTCCTGTCTCCATGATGTTGAGAATAGCATTCGAGTCGGAAAAGCCATTAGTTCTCTATGTGTGGTACTCACCATTGCCCGATGTTATGAAATACATTTACCTTCGGTTTGCCCGATGTTTGTTTGCTTTGGGAATGACTTCGCGTGGACCATTTCTGCACTTAAGAGGCCACTTGAGACACCTTCCTCTCTGTGGTTTGAACCCCGGGTCGTCCCTAATGGTGGCGGGGTGAACATGTGTGGTCTTCCAACGGCACGATTTATCCATTTTCGAACCAGAAATCGTTCCCTTTTCAATTGCGGAAGTCGTCTTTACTCTATCCGCCCACGTATTCATTAAGAAGTTTTATGAAAGAGACATTTTGTGAATGACAGATATCAAGTGCAATATCATTACCTAAGGGGTTGGGTAGTATCATCATTCGTACAGAATACTAGTATTGTACTTATAAAACTTTTGCATTCGGGCTACTGCATTGTGAGGTATAAAAAAAATTGTTTTATGTGATATTATAAGTGCAAATAGATCATATTATGCTAAGAATATATTATTTTTGCTTTGGATTTCATTTATTTTTTTACGTATTCTGGTAAAAATTGGCTTAAAATGTATTGTAACCCTAATCAGTGGTGATCATAGCTTAAGGCTCCCATCTACTGACCATTTCGATTTCGAGCATATTACGTTAATCCTATGGATTTTCTACTACCGTCTACAGGGTCTTTACTATTTTACCTATTTGAATGAAAGAAAAAAAAAAAAA
>BMAW01055817.1:313611-336165 GCA_019974015.1 Nephila pilipes
GTGGAATAAGGTACTATTTGAATTAAGACTTTTATTAATAATTTTAAATATTTAATGGAAACAGGACAAAACGTTTAGGACGGTATAAACAATTAGATAGCATTAAAAATAAAAAGGAGGGATAAACACAAAAACAGTCTACCGTGTTCCATCAATTTTCAATAGTCTCTCACACTCAGCGCGTCTCTCCTTTGTCACTCACTGCTTTTTTCTCATTTTGTTGTTTTTCTCTCTTCACTTCTGTTTCCCGTGCGACGTCTGTTGCCACTAATTCAGTCGAAATAATTACACACACACATATATAAAGATATATTGTCAATATCTGCTCAAAATGGGCAGAAACCCTAATCAACGTTTTATTTAATGCACAGAAATAAAAAAAAAAGGCATTCTGGCTTGTAGCATCATTCAAATATTTCTTAGAATATTTATTCTTTAAATAACTAGATTTATCTTCTATACTTTGAGAATTACAAAACCAAAATCGGTTGCATTAACCATCCAACATTTTTTTTTCGTATGAATGTGTTTATCATTTTAGCAAAGATTTTTTTTTTTAAGAAACTCTTCTTTTGATAACAATTTGCCATGCGGGAATGAGTTTGAGGAATTAAAAATTAGATCTCTTAGTGTTAACTTTTATATTAAATTTTCTCTAATTATAATCAGCAATGGTTAAATTTCTTTTTTTTTTCCCTTCTTTCTTTTTTCTTTTGTTTTAAAAAAAATTAAAACTAAGTTTTTAGTATTATAACCAAATCTGATTTTAAGTGAAACGTGCAAATATATCGTTTTCAGTGACTTACTAAACTTAATTAAAATTCTTGAATAGCTCAAATTTAAAATTAAAAAAAAAATAATTAAAAATACTTCAGAATATTCAAATGTTACAAAACTTAATTTAAAATACTTGAGTTGCTAATTATTTATAATATTTAGGATTTATGTGCAGCATAATTTGAAGTAAACAATTCCAAGGCATATACAGATGTTTCGAAACTCAAGAGCAAAAATTTAAGAGGCGATAGAAAACATCTAAACAAGCAATTTTCACCATACAATGTATAGATGGAAAGCAAGCAGTGAACCGCTAGATGGTGTAATAGAAAGCATAAAGCACGAGTTTTCTTACACATCATCATTTTTACGGTAGATTTCAGAAGACATGGCTTTTTCCTGCTTCCGAAAGTGTCACTACCTATGTATTGTATGATGAAAATGGCTTATTTAGATGTTTTCTATCACCCCTTACATTTTTGCCCATGGATTTTGAAACACCCTGTATATTTTCAGAAACTAATCCTTGATTAGGTTCTTTGTAATTCATTGTACTAACTGACCTAACAACTACCGACCTAAATTTCGAATAGCTTGATAGATGTGGAACAAATATTTTCATTAAACTTCATAAAGTGCATACAAAACTTTTTTTGATGAGAGAAAATATGTTTGATCTTTTTTTTTTCTGGTACTGTATCACCTCTTTGATGAAAAAAATTACTACTATATTATTTTCAAAATTGCTTTATAAAAAAAAAAATTTTGCGGTTGTTATAACTTTGATGTCATTGAACTTAAATAGTGTTTGTGGGAGATTTACCTTGTGGAAACCCGAAAAAAATTTAATAAAGATTTGCAAGCTGCCGTTAATTCTTTGACGGTGAACAATAAATCTCGAAAAGCAACCACAAAGGCAACATACGTTGTCTAATTTATAGCATGGCCGATTTGGCAGGTAGTAATTAATGAATATAATGAGTGAGTTTTATGGTAAGACCTTTTTTTTTTTTGTTTTACTCTGTTGTTCGAAGTTATAAAAATGATCCATTGTATTTGTTAAACGTGCCTTATTAGTTTTCATCACTCTCGAAACGAAGATATAGTATTTGTTTTCCAAGGAAGGGAAGGGAGAATTTCTAATGCAAGGATATTTCAGGAATGTTTATCTCAAAAGAGGAATTAAATATTTTTTAGATCATTTTGAGTTACTTTGTTCGGAAAATAATTGCAATTTTATTTCTATTATGATCTATACTATTCAGTTGCTGCATTAAACAATTATTCATAGTAAAATAATTTATGTTCTTATCTTTTAAAATCTTTTTTTTCAGGAATTTCGTAATTATTTTTAAAATTTAAAATCGATTTTTATATAAGTCTTTTGGCGGCTATGTTTTCCCTCCAGAATGAGATATAGTTTTTCTAACCCATTGCGGGGAGGAGGTTAGTTGACTTTGAGTGACAGGAGTGATTCGAACCTCTGATCTGGAGAAAACTGACCTAATCTTATCAGTGCTCTGGACAACTAAGCCAAAAGGCAGAAACTTCAATAACTTTGCAATTGATTTAAGTTATTGATCTTTGCTGATATTTTATGTGGAAAAACTCAAATTCAAAATCCATTCTGAAATTATACAAAAATTTACTCCCTTAAGAAAGTATAATATATACTTGATTATTTAATAATTTTAAAAAAAACAACTTAAGAACTTTCTTGCTTGTAGAAGAGAATAAGTTCTATAACAAATATATTTTTATATATAAGTTGTTCAAAATTATTTTTTCCCCAAGTATCCAACTTCATGTGATAAGTTAAGAAATTCTGTTTAGATAAAGAACAATTTTCAATTGTTCTGGTTTCATCGGTCGAGTCTACTTAGCCACATAAAATGTACAATTATTTTTTCCCCTACATTCTTTCTCGGTATCTTGTTCTATAACCTGAAGTATTTTCCATTACGATTTCTTCACCTCCACCAACCTGTTGACGCTGTCAACCGAGCGCGATGGGCTTGCCGATAAAGAGAGAATCCACATTTATCACCAATAAGAAAGAGCTCTTGCACTTAGGGCACTTTTTCACCTCCATTATTAGGTCTCCTTTTATCTCTCGTTCACCTCTCACAAAAGGGAGATATAATTGCACACTCCGGTCTCCAAATGCTATTTTATGGATAGTTTCTGTTATCGGAGAGAGAGAATATCGAAACAATGATGTGCTATAAAATGCTTCTAACGAGGAGAAGACTTTCGGCGGGAGCCAGAATTCCTAGGACGCTTTTTTTTATTTGCGAAGCGGAGGTGTCCTTTTTATTTTTTAAAGGTTTCGTGTAGTTAATAAAATGTAATTTAAGAAACTTGTGCTTCAAGAGCTACTGAGTGTATGTTTTGTTTTTCGGTCTCTGTTAAATAGTTTCATATAATGGGAAAAAATTTACCAACCTTCTTTGTAAAGTTATGATAAATTTAAACACGTTCTGAGTGAAAATGAACCTCTTTAAAAATCCAGGAAAGAAATAATGTTAAAACAAATTAATAGAGGCGAAATTCGCGTGTAATTTATTACTAAAAACATGAACACAACTCATTATACGCGATTATTCAAATTGAATCATCTGATTTCACAATTCCATATTTTCGAAAATAAATTACACAGAATGATAAGTAATATATAAATAAAAAGAAAAACTATAAGTTTTATATTGTGAAAAACTGATGACAATCGTATGTTCTTCGTGAAGCTAGTTGACGAAAGTTATTTTAGAAGCTTTCCCGGATCTATCTCGCAGTTAGATGGTCGCAGTAGACCAGATGATTTTTAATGTTGCACAGCTGGCCACTTAAGTCACCTGACATGCAATTTCTATGTCTAATCACCTGATACCCCACGCGATTTCTTCTTTTGAGAATATGCAAAAGACAAAGTGT
The DNA here is from genome assembly GCA_019974015.1 of Nephila pilipes. NCBI lineage: Eukaryota > Metazoa > Arthropoda > Arachnida > Araneae > Nephilidae > Nephila > Nephila pilipes. Next base: position 317,320 of record BMAW01055817.1, read on the forward strand.
GTTCGTCATCATTGTCCACAAATTTATTTCAACTTAAACAACGGATTTTTCCTGCTGTACAGTCATTTACCTCTAACACCTTACAACGTGTTTGACAGGAATTTACATATCAAAATGGCATTAAACATGTATCTAAAGGAAGTTATATTGAACACTTGTAAGATATACTTCATATTTTCCCTTTGCATTCATGTATTATTTATCACTATGCATCGTTTATTTTTGAAAATGTGGGATTTTGAAATCGGATGAATCATTTTCCAATTCTCTGTTCGGTAACAAATTTCTTCACTCTCTCTGCCATTTTGAATAAAACTTTTGACTTAAAAAAAGTTCTGGGCAAATCGGTTACCTTCGGAATTGTAAAAAGAAGCAACTCTGGGTCGTAGTAGTGACGGTAAAATAGTATATAAAGTTTTGAAAAACAAATTGACGGATAAAAGAGCCACGAGGAAACAACTGGACAATCAATTTTAATTCCTCCTCTCCCTCCCTCCCCCCTTTTTTTTTTCTGAAACTCTGATTACTCAAGATGTATAACTTCTCTTAAAGAAACATAAAAGTTATTCGATACAAACAGTATTAAGAATGATACATTTTTAACTGAAAATACTGGTATTTTGATGTCAGTATTTCTTGTAGTAAATCCAGATGATTAAAATACACACAAACAGCGATAGCTTAGAAGTTGAAAATTATTTCTGTTAAAGTAATATTGATTTTCAAAATTTGCTTTCTAATATTGGAAATTTTGATTTTTCCTTAGAACATCTATCCTTTTTAAGAAAATTAACCTTAAGAAACAAATGAGACGACACACACAACGTTCGTTAAAAAATTAACTAAAGTTTACATTACACACTACGTCTGAAAATTAATTAAAGATAATAGAATAGGACACTTTCTTATATATATTTTCTACTTTCGTAACAATTTTAATAGCAATATAATTCGCATACATCCTGCATTGTAATTTATTCCAAAATCCGAATAGTTTATTACCTTTACCAAATTCTTTTAAACCATCCATCATCGCTTTGTCATTCAATAAATTCCGATATCCGATAGCAACACCTGTGTTTCGTGCATGTGCGATTGCTCACTTCATTCATGCACTATTGAAAACAAAACCTTAATAACTTTTGGCGATTACTCCAAAAAATTCCCAAAGACGTTTTACATCAAGATATGATTAATTATTCCTCGAGGAATTACTTAGTCCATCAGAAATCCCATTGCCTCTTGTCAAACTGTATGAAGATTAGAAATTTGAGCGAAACCCAACTTTAAAAACAGACCCATAAATGTAACCGAAAAAACGTAAAGAAAGGAAACCCTCGGGCTCTATTTAAGCTGGTCTTGGTTCATCATTTCAATGAGGAGCATGTCTACTGTTCAAAATACAAGGCAATTATCGAGGCAAGAAGAGGTGCGGCTCTCTGGCTCATTTACTTTACTCGATTTTTTTCTTGCTCACTCTGAAATCTATCTATAGAAGCCTTATTTATTAGTTCTCATTTGAGGATAGTAAGGCTCTCTTGAAAAATGTCTAGGAAGTGGTGGAATTGACAGTTCTTGAAGAGGCTGGAAGATCTCGTTCATACGAACGTGAGAGATAGGTTGAGATGAGAAGGCTTAGCTGTGATTTTTTTTTATCGAAAATAATTTCTTCTAGAGTATATTGATATGTGGAAGATCATACAGTTATTGGGAATAGAGTTACGCTTATCTTTTGTCTATTATTTAATTTTGGGTGATTTATAATAGGGATCAGTGAGTAAAGCTTAGTTCTATAATAAAGAAACGGTTTACAAAATGAAAGTTTTACTTCTTGTAAAAGATTGAACATAGAATGTAGCAAAAGAATTTTAGATAATGTTTTATTTAAGTAAATATTAAACAATAAACATTAATACTAATAACTAGCTTTAAATTTTAAAAAGTATAAACATCCGATGATAATACTTCTATTAAGATGTCGGAATTGCTAAAATTTAATACTTGTGGCTTAAGAACTGAGATGAATATTTAGTTATTTATTGTATTTAAATCTAGTTTTTCTTATTAATTTTAATTATATTAAACTAAGATTAGCATATAGAATACTTAAATATTAATGGAAGCTTTAAAACTAATCGAAAAAAGTATTACATGGTTTATAATAAATGAGAAATTTTTAAGTAAACCCGCGTTCATAGTTTGAAATTACGTTTATATTCATTTTAATTTTCTTAAATTAGCTCAAAAGCAATAAATAAATTACGACGGAATTCGAAAAGTTATAGAATTCGTCCGAAAATGTAAGCTTTTTTATTTAACAACAATAAATTTGAAGAACTGTTGCTCTTTTATTTTATTTACCAGATGTTCTAACGTTTTCGCAAAAGTTGAGTGGATAGCTTAATTATATTAGAAAAACTAAAAATATTTTGCAAATGAGTGAATAAATTATTTCTTTCCAATTCCAGCAGATATTTTCCCCTCCGTTTTTCTCATTTAAAGCAAAAAAAAAATATTTTCATTTTATATAATACAAAAAATCACTCCATTTTCATATAAAATAATGAAATAAATAAAGTGATAAATCAAATAAAAAGTAAAAAGCATGAAAAAAGTTTTTAAAAAGATGCCTAGAAATAGATATAAACAAGGAAATGTTTTCTAATTGTTATAGGCACTTATTTTTATCGAGTATGTATTTTACCTTGCTGGTGTGTTTATCTAAATTTTGAGAGAATCGAAATAATACTTGTTTGGTAGAACTGAATGAAGTCAATATTAACTTAAAATTTTTTGCTTCACAATACAGCAAAATTGTTTTAAAATTTTAACGATACAATTTTAAATGTTCTTTGGAAAATTACAATCAGCATTTTATTTCAAAGAACATAATAATGTTTAAATCAGTATATATGCTAATAAATATGAAAAACTTTTCGTGAGATGTTACTGTTTTTAAATATTAACGTCATAATTGCATTATTTTTAAACAATAACATTATTTATTACACGAGGTGAAGATATTAAATAACGAGACAGACGCTGCTACTGAAGAAGTATACATGCGCCAAAAGCCAGCGACCGACAGCTGCTTAGCGTAAAGACTTCTTTTTCGAATGCAGTGCCTCTCGCTTCTGTAAATAAATCCCTACAGACATAATCTTCATTCTATGTGAGTAATTTCTTTCGTTTCGCCGGAAAAATGATAAGTGAGCAACGAATTGTTGTGAAACTTCACATGAAACTTGGAAAAACCGTTACTGAAACTTACAATTTATTGAAAGAAGCGAATGGCAATGAATGTTAATCGCGTGCTCGTGTTTTTGAGTGGTTTAAGCGTTTTCAAGATGGTCGAGAAGACATTGAGAATTATTCACGCCTGGGTCGCCTATTCACGTCAAAGACGAATGACAATATCGAAAAAATCGGTACTCTGGTTCGATCTGACCGTCGGTTAAGTAATCATGCAACAACTGAGAATGTAGGAATTGACAAAGAATCCGTACGGAAAATTTTATATAACTTTAGGAGGACTTTGTGAGCCTCGAAATATTTAATGTGCATCAGCCCAGGCTACACGGAGGTTCTTTAGTGGCGGCTGCGTAATCCGCGACCGTGACTACTATATTACCACGGCCCAAAATTTAGGTAATACTTTATTAAGAATTGTTGCTAATCCAGGAGTTATCCTAGAGTCTTAATTATTACTAAAAAGCAACCGAGTTATCTGGATAAAATTAATTCTGCTCGTTGGTTGATCCTTATGTACATAATATTGAAATTACAGATATTATTGTTGATACTGTTAGTTTCAGACTGAAGTAACAACAGGATATAAATTTTTTAATGAACGTAATCAAGATAGATATTTAATTTTTGTTTATTATTTTAAGACTACTCTTTAAGTAGTCACTACCCGGAATTACACATTTTCCCCGCGTTTCTTGACTTATCGAAGGCCGTCTTTGAATTGGAATCCGCAGTATGGAAAATATGAAGTTCAGCAGATTGAACTTCACATTTCCCATACTGCGGATTACTTCAATCTAAGGCTTCCAGAAACCAAGCAGATACAATATTAATGCATATTACTTATAGCATTAAGTAACATTTGCTATGTATTAAAGATAAGGATCAATTAATATTTAGCATATATATTTTATTCACATTTCTCTTATTTCTTTGTAAAAGTTGAAACTTGGCAATACTCCCAAAAAAACTACAAAAAATTTCGCAACAAAATACAAATTAAATAAAAGTATGACTTTCTGTAGTGCATTAATACATCATTAATTATATATAATATAATTTTGATTTTTAGTAGGGTTTTTTTTTTTTTTTTTTTTTTGCTACATTTTCTTTCGTCTTGGATTATGATAATAGATTACCTTGAAATATCAAAAAAATTTCATCCAATGTAATGTGAGGAACTTACATCTATTACAACAATATACATTCATGTCTACTATGTAACAGAGAATGTCTTTTAATATTTATTTCTTATCTACAATATACATTCATGTAATAAAACTTTTACCATTAATATTTGTAATTAGCAACGACATTTAATTAAGTATGTGTCAGTGATGCGTTCTGTCTTTTTGTCTTTGCATACGCTGGTCTTAACTGAAACAACTTTCCCAATATTCAATTCATCACTTCCAACCTCCCTCGTTAAATTGTATGCTTTAGTGGCTAAAGGGTACATTTACAGGTTATCAAATATTCATTAGACCGAACGTGATGTAAATTTTTAACTCTTTATCTAATAATTACTAGTTGCTCTTGCATAAAGCACGTCTCTTAATGAGACAGGCATCACCGTTGAAGACTAGAAACATTCTGTGGAAGAATCTTTATTTTCGTGAGATATGTGAGAAATATTGTGAAGTTTTCGTACGTATTTATTAATATGATTACACATCTTCTATTCTTAATGAATTCAGACGCAATGGTAGGTCTTTCAATATTTGTTTCTTATCTCGACAAGATTTATACAGCAAAAGCATAATACTAGGTTGGGACATCCGAAGATTTCTCCGAGATGATTGATTGGAATTTAATATGTTTGCCCTTTAAATATTTATATTTCTTTCTCTTTTTCAAAAGAGGATGTAATCTTCTTCGCTTTCGGGGTGGTTAAAAGACTAAATTTTTGGATCGTCACGTGATGAGATTTGTTTGCGTCTCGAAGATGACTATTGGCTTATAAATGCTCATTAAAGTTACATAACATTTTGAAGTTGAAACTCTCAGATAAGAAGTGTAGTGAATTGAATTAATGATAGTGATATATAAGCATAATTGAACTGAAATAGATGGATGTAGAATTAAATAATGAAAAATTAATCATGAAATACATCACAAAGCCTAATGTGATATTCTAAAAGATCAACAATTAATATAATTAATGTAGAACGCTTCAGATCTTAGTTTCTTGTATACAAAGGCTAGAAAAAGTAAAATTTAGCTGCAAATATTTAATCAGAACGTTACATACAAAAAGATTTTTATATAAAAAATACAATGTAGGTTAGATATCAACATTGTCCCCCCCCCTTCTCCGTCATGGAGCTGTCGACTATATAATTTATTTCCTCCCTTCCTCTTCGCTTAGTTCTCTTTCGTCAGATTATAAATTCAAATATGTGACACATCACTAGCGCCCTCTACAGTACTTGTAATAACACCATTATAAGAAATATTTATATTTATAAGTTTATTTCATCAACTATATAAATTCTACAGTTATTTCTCTGGTGGTAACAATGATAATAATATAGAATTTTTCAATATAAACTTGTCTCGCTGTTCTATAATCTTTTCAATTTATTAATGATGATACTTCTGATGAAATTGAATGTTTCGAGTATCAAGATATGAATAAAAGAATAAAGTAGACTTCCATAAAAATTAAATAAACATTCCCAATTGATTTTTTTTTTCGTTCCACCTATACATTTTTATACATTGAATTCGTTACGAGTTTATACATTCGATATTGAAACATTCGACCAACTATAACAAAAAATACGTAATTTCCTGCATCGTGTGAACTAAATAATAAAATAGTACAAAACTATATTGAGAGATGGAGGGAAGCAATAAATTTCTAGCAATTTTAGGCATGAAAATATGTTTTACTCCAGTACTAAGCTAAATAGAATTTGTTTGGAATGGGTTTGTGATTTAATTACTTGTCTTCTTACTTGCAGACGAAAACAAATTATAAAAACCTAGAATGCGAAACACTTCTTGTTTCACACATATATTTTGAAATAAAATTATTTGAGACAAAGACGCTTTGCGCTATTTTATCAGTGAAGGTTATTTTACCATTATGACTGAAAAGGAATTTTTTTGTATAAGGAAAATCATGAATTTATAAAGCAGAATGGTTTTAGAAAAAGTTAACTTGCTTTTGATATCTTGCTTTTGATTCTTGCTTTCTTGTTGCGATATCTTTTCTGAAAATCAGAAACGAAAAAAAAAAGGGGGTAATGCGAGTTTGTGATTGCTTATTAACGTCGCTCTGAGATACAACACGGTGGTCGTGTTCATAGCCGGCAATATTCCTTGAGTTGTGGGTTCAAGCCTTGATGCCACTAAAAACCCACCGTGTTACTGGGGCTGCTACACGTTAAATATGTCGAGACTGAAAGTCCTCTCTTTGGCGTGGTGTGGAAGCTAGGAGAAGGAGGTGCAAGCTCTGGTGACGTCCTCATCACTTGACCGAGACTCAAAATTACGAGGTCCGTCGCCAATAGCCCCCGTATTGCTTCTGGTGTGACATTAATAAAACCAATCAATCAGATACAACACGAAGGCTGTTGGCGATCGACTTCGCAATTTTGAACCTCGGTTCAAGTGACGAAGACGAAACTTGAGTTGGTACCTCCCGATCTAAATTTCCTCACTGTAGCAACGAGAAAACATGGGATCTCGACTAAATTAACGTGCATCAGCTCCAGCTAAACGACGGGTCTCTTGTGGCATCATGGCTCAAACTCACGACTCGACGAAAACAATACCACCCTCGAGTCCACGGCTATGACCACTGAGCTACCGTGGCCACTGAAATAGTAATATACTTACCATGAATTAAAGTGAAGTCCTGAAATTGTCGTCCCATAATTATTGGAGACAAAAACACTTTTATCAAAAGTATGTAAGGTTTAACCTCAGGGAAGTGAAAGCAATTCAAAAAACATATTTTAAATAATACTATTTTCGCAATAAAAATATTTTTGGATCAGTATGATTTCGCGTAGGAGAGTTCCAAATCTAGAAATTTTTCATTAAATATAAAAAGTTAAGAGTTTCAGTTAAAATAGAAATAATCTTTTAATTAACTAAAACATTTTTAAGATATCTGATACTATGTAATATACATTTTTAAAACATATAGTAATATTTCGTTTCGAAGTAGTACACGACTGGCTAATCTAAGTCATAAAGTTTTTGATAAATTTGGCTGTGGAAATTTTCATTCAACCTATTAGACGAATCATATCCCACCGGTACCAAAAAATGTCACTATATAATAAATAACATATAAATTTTACATGAGGGTTCTCTTCGTGTAGTGAGTTCGAGCCTTGATGAGTAGCCGGGGCTGATGTACATTAAATCTGTCAATGCTCAAAGTCCTCCTAACGGCGTTGTGAAGAAGTTAGGAGAGGGGGTACTAACTCAGGTGTCGTCCTTTTCACTTGACCGAGGTTCAAAATTACGAGGTCCGTCGTCAATAGCCTTCGCTTTACTTTTAGTGCGAAGTTAATAAAACTAAACCAAACCTACACGAAATTGACCCTCAGAGTCTTTCCATCTTCAAGTAAGCAGGTCAAGTTTCCCCCCTTTAGTTGGTTAATGTCTTTGGTAAACTCGAGTGACGCGCTCCCGTGATACCCTAATGATCCTTCCCTATTTTCAACCCTTCTTGAAAGCGAATTATGTTTCCCCCCACTTTTTTTGTGTCTGGATTACAAATACACATTATTTGTCGCTTCATAGCCAGGTTTGGCTCTTGCGCCATGAGCCTTTACTTTCATTCACTCTATACGAAATTGATAAAATTTCTCGTAATATCTAAAGAAATTGTAAAATTGAAAAGACAATATTAAAGTTTTTGAAGATTTAAAAATAGAGTCATTTAAAGTTTTTTTTTTTTTTCTACATTTCTAGCGTTAAATTCTTAATAAATCATTTTAACTTTTTCTCCTTTGTATTCTTCGACCCGATTAAATATCAAAAACGTTTAAAAAGTTATTTTATTCTTTTTACCACACAATACTTAAGATATTCTGAAGATTTGTATATATGTAATTGGAATATTTCAAATGCGAAGCAAAACTGTCGTGAAGTCCTAGTCTAATGGCCAAACAATACAAGTAATTTAATTCCTTAAATGGGACACCCGAATCTGTCCTAATTCATGATTTCTCTGATTTTTTTTTATTTTCTGTTATACTAATGAACAAATTATGTAGATAGCGTCCCTTGCCTCTTCTGAAATTACACCAGAAATCATACAAACATTTTAAAATCTTTATTTACTGGTTCTCACGCGTATTGTCCTTCAATTAACCTCTAGGGAGCGGGGGAGGGGCTTTCGTATGACGTTAATTGATTTGAGAACCTCTTATGAATGAACCAGGACTTATGTAAATTATATTAGAATTATTGAAATGTATCAAATATCTTAATGTGATAACACGTATAAACTGCAGAGAGCTTAATAGTATGAAAGTTGTAATAGAGTGAGAGATTGAGCGGTTGGATCATCGAAAACAGACATGTGCTTACGAAGAGAGACATTAGATTATTCTATGATTGTGTGGAGCAATTACCTGTGAATGGACGTGTAGTAGGATCCAGCTTACAAGTTTAGAACCGAATTGGATTCAATTAGAGAGTGTTCATCAGGTAATAATTTTTAATAATGATTTTTAGGTTTGGACATTTGTAGGGTCCTGTTTCACATGCGTAATAATATAGATACTGAATAAAAGCAATTTTCCACCCTTTATTGTCTGGCTTTTTAATTATTGACTGAACTTCGTTTAATAGTGACAACACAATTAAATGAGAGAAGAGAAAAGAAGACGCATCAAGTAATCAACAACTCTTGAAACTGCACCTAGCAGAATAATTTTACTACAAATAGTTCTGCTCCACACTGTTAAAATTCCTTTTATGTAGGGAAAATTTCTAAATAATAAGAATTTTCTGTTTACTAGTTGTGACTGCTTATTAACGTGGAGTTATTAACAAGATGGCTATAGGCAACGGACCCCGTAATTCTTAGTATCGGCCTAGTGACGATACCAGAGCTGGCACCTCCCTCTCCAAACCCCATGACGATAGAACTTAGGACCTCGACCAGGTTTAACGTGCATAAATCCTTCTACATGGCATGTCTTTAGTGGAATCAGGTCTCCATCCTGTGATTAGAAGGAAACAACTCTGGCCGGGAGTCTGTGACCATGACCAATAGATTAGGCCAGAGTTGATTAAAGAGCGATGGGTTTAGTTTAGTTTATATTAACGTCGCACTAGAAGCAACACGAGGGCTATTGGCGACGGACCTCGTAATTTTGAACCACGGTCAAGTGACGAGGACGACACCTGAGCTGGCACCCCTCTCCTAACATCCACACCATGCCAACGGGAGGACTTTGGGCCCCAACAGATTTAACGAGCATCAGCCCCGGCTACACGGCGGGTCTTTAGCGGCCAAGGATCGAACCCGCGACTGAACGAAAACCACCGGCCGCTAGTCCACGACCTTGACCACTAGGCTACCGCGGCCCCCTAAAGAGCGATGGGACAGTTCTTAATGAGCCAATTCTTACGAAATTTAAAATTCGATTATTTTATTATTTTCTGATGTTTCATTTTTGTCTCAATTTTGTGTTTTGTAAACTTTTATTTTCCCCGTAAGAGTAAAATAATAAAATGCATATTATAATAAGCACTTTCGGCATTTTTTTTTTCTCTCCGTAAACTTGTATTTAAAGGAAGTACTATCAAAATCAAACCCAAAATTCTGTTCAACGAAAATAAAAGAACTTCGTTAACTCTTTCATTTAATTTAATTATTTGACCTTTCTTATTGAATGAAGTAAACATAATCAGGAAATTATTTCAAAATTTCTACGTAGATATCTATAAATCGAATTTAAAATTTCTTTCTTTTTTTTTTTTTCAAAGATTTTCGAAAAGGGGATCAAAAATTTTAGTAAGGGGAACGATTCTCATGACAGTCTCTGTTATTACCTTAACTATTTTTTAACTTTAAACAACATCAGTATTTAAAAAAACAATATTAACACAAAAGAAATTAAAAGAAATAAATAATTTTTATATAGGCATATTTGGAGTTTTATATAATATAATCTTAAAAAAATATTTGTTTTAGAACAAATGTTTATCACAATTATATTTAAACAAGCATCAAAAAATTCTCTCGAAGGCATTTTAAAACTTGACTGCACAATAACTCATTTACTTATACGTGTTTAGTATACATGTTTTAACGATCTTAAAAGGGAAGAAAAAGGCGAACACAATTTAAATACTTTTAACAAAATTGATGAGCCCTAAAGTCAAATCTAAAAATCTAGTTCAATGGCAAGAGCTCTCTCGGGGGAAAACTATCCTTTCTATCTTTTCACCAAATTACTGTCAGCATTATGACTCCTGATATGAATAAGTAATTTCTACATAAACTGCAAACATCATTTAACTCTTAGATCAGAGAGTGATATGAATTGTTGATAATCGAAAGTGGTAAACTTCAGGATAAACAAAGCTATTTATTTTAAACTTGATGAATGAAGAGCAGAAAAGAAACCTCACCCACAGTGCAGATATTTTTTTTTTTAATTTCCAAAAATGATGGATTTTAGAAATGTTATTTGCAGTTATTACGAATGCTGAGAATATGATTACAGTTCTGTTTGTGTTTTCTAACATTCCAAAAACTACAAGATATCAATCATAAATTACGAAAAATAGTTCTGTCTCTGTATGTATTTAAAGACTGTTAATCATCATGAAGTGTACAATCAACAAAAATTCACCAGACTGAATGAATTTTAAACGAATGATAAATATATAAATGCATCATACTCAGTTTATGCATTAATTCTTCAGAAAAATTTTCAAAATATTTTTTGACAGTAATTGTCTTGTATGGAATCATATTCATTTTTCTTTGTCGAATCAAAAAATACTTTTATAAGTTTGGAATTGTCTGTTCAGTTCTTACAAGAATTACACTTTTTTTTTATTGTATTACAATGTGATACTATGACATGCAATAATAATTTTAAATAAATTTATTTTTAACATTCTATTCAAAATTACAAATTCGATGAAATTTCCTCAAAGTATCATCAGGTTCGATGATACTTTGTGGTTTGATATTCAAGAGTTTTATAATAAATTAGCAGATGATATTCCCTCTCTGGTTCCGAAGATGGTTTTCACATAATTTGGATGTATTTCAAGCTATTGAATCACTGAATTAGTAATATATGTTATTATCTATGAATGAAATTAATTTGCTTCCTTATTTCGTTGATTTACATTAGGACAGTAAATATTTAAATATTTTAGAAAACTTATTACAGTGTATTTTATAAATCTAACAGCTTTTTGACTAACCCGTTAAACTATTACCTATGTTCTCAGAATTATTTTACGAAGATAATTAAAATCTTAATAAGGCTTAAGTTTTATTAGTATAGTTGATTAGTTCATTCAAGCAGTTCTAGATCTTGAAAGCCCAAGACCTCAGGGGAATTTACTTAAAAAGAGACATTTGTGAGAGTATTAAAAAATTAATAATACTTATAAAATCAATACATGCATTTGAAAGTTTGTAAGTCATTCTATTAAAAAAAGAATGGGAACCAGAATTTAGTAAAGGGGAGATAGTATCTTCCCTTTGTGAGTACAAAAGGTTTACGATACCTAATGCGGCGTGGGGAGTGCCGGGTGCTCCCAGAGGGGGAAATAAATTTTTTCCTCAATCCTAAAAGCGCCGAGAGGAAAGAATATTTTGACTTGTTAAAATTATTGAAATATTAGTTAAAACTTGTCGCAAACGTCTAAATATTGCATTGTTAGGCCAGTACGAACGATTCCCAAATTTTCAAAGCTCTAGCTTGATGGGAAGTTGGTTAAATTAACGATCGAAAATTTGATGACACACACACACACACACCAAGTGAAATTCAGAAAAACGTTGTAATAACATGAGGAACTCACTCCCCGGGGTCTTTTTGTATTTCCGATCCATCTTAACAACAATTTTTTTACTCCCCTCCTCCCAACCTCTAGATCTCAGATACACATTGTTTAGCGCTGTATAGCTAGAATTGGCTCCTACGCCATAAACCTACATTAACTCGCTCACTCACTCATTCTCTGATATTCATATATCCTCTTAGCTTCCAAGAAAATGAATGCTGAATAAACAGATGGGAAGGATCTCTAGCGAAATATATGGTCCTTTTAAAGTAGAATGTCACTGTTTGCAAACTAATAATACTTGTCGAATGATTATACCTAAAAGTTTCGAAATAGAAAAATGGCAGCATTTACACAGATCTGTTCAAAAACATTTAAAAATGTTTTTAATCACTTCAAATCCCCCTCACGTAATTTTGGGACATTTAATCCGAAAACTACCACGTAAAAATTTAATATGTCTTTGAGGTTATCTATGTTGCTTACGTTCTAGATATCTGTGATACAAACATTTTCGAATTCTGAATGTATTGTATAAGAGTTAATATAAGTTGGCAAATTGCCAACAAGATTCGTTTAAATGTTCAGCAGCTTTTTATAGCTAAAAAATAAGTTCCAGATTAAATCGAATTTCGAATTTTTTTGTTTGCATAAAGTATCTTACTATTTACTTAGCTCTATAACATTTCTTAGGAATAAGAGATTGCTTTTTTTACATCAGAAAACTCGAATTCACTTCTAAATTTTTACTTTGTTTTCTTTCTGAAAATTTTTACTTGGTTTCTTCTGCCTTTTATTTATTTAAGAGCAAACAATTCATTTTCTTAAGGAATTAAATTTCTTCCATTTTATTATACTCTTTTATTATTTAATGGGTATTATTAAGTAAACAGACACACACATGTGATTTACTTCCTCTAATAAATTTTATTCCTCTTAGGATTTTGGGCAGTCTAAAACCATCTTTTTGAACAAATATTTCTGCTTGAATATTTTATGTCAGCATATTGTCTCATTTTCAAATAATTTAAAAATTATACGATTCTATTTTCTTTTTTTTACTTTTCAAATTATCTATATCAATTTTAAAGTGTTACCTTGGAAATAAGTTCATATTAGTCTTATTTAAGTACATCAAAAGCAATTATTTCTCGTTAATTTTTTAAGTCGATACAATCAAGCTCTCGTCAAACTTGTCTCGGTGACCTTTTATTCCATTTTAATATGAACCCATATCGCGTCTAAATCTGCCGCACCTATCCTCTATGTCTCTTTTTCATTAATAATTTCGAGGCAAAATAAAATAATAGACTTCAGAATTTTTTTTTTATTTCATTTCAATCAAGTACAGAGAACAATAGAAAGTTCCATCAATGTTGATCTTAACCCATTTAATACTTTACTGTCTAATATATTTCACTGAAAACATAAATGTGTATATAAAGTTCAAAAAAATAATAATGTATATTTATATTTTTTTGGAATAAATGACTAAGCAATTGTTCATTTGATTTAAATAAAGTGATGCATCCAATTTGTATCCTTTTATACTTCTGTGGGAGGAGGAAATAATTTCAAAGTGATAGAATTTTAGGATTATCATTTCAAAACCTGAATCTTTTAAATAGATTTGTTTGGCTCTGCTTCATGTTCTATCGAATCAAAGGGGGCCGTGGTAGCTTAGTGGTCAAGGTCGTGAACTCGCGGACGGCGGTTTTCGTTCAGTCGTGGGTTCGATCCTTGGCCGCCAAAGACCGCCGTGTAGCCGGGGCTGATGCACGTTAAATCTGTTCGGGGCCCAAAGTCCTCGCACTGGCGTGGTGTGGATGTTAGGAGAGAGGGGTGCCAGCTCAAGTGTCATCCTCGTCACTTGACCGTGGTTCAAAATTACGAGGTTCGTCGTCAATATCCCTCGTGTTGCTTCTAGTGCGACGTTAATAAAAACTAAACTAAAACTAATCTAACGAATCAAAGTCTATGGCGGCGTATTTTAAATATATTAATATCGTCATAAAGATACTTAATATTTTAGTGATACGCGATTCGAACATTTCAAGACTTAAAGCTATCTATAATAGCCGTCAAATTTACATAATAAATAGTTAAATATTCTATAAGCCCCCATAGGTTTCCTACTTAAGGTAAGTACCGGCATCATGACCCCAAGGTACTTAAATGATACATTATTTCCTCAGTGGGTTACCTATCATCGGAAAAATAGGTAACGCTTCCCCGGAATATCCTAGCGATCCTTCTCTATTTTTCACTCTCCTTCTCGTCAACCCTTTTTTTCCTTATTCTTTCCACTTTCATCTTGATCACAGTGACACATCATTTGGTGCAGACTAGCCAGATTTGGCTCCTGAGTCATAAATCTTAACCTTCATTGACTCACTCACAAATATTTATGACGATTTATTATCCGATTCTTAACGATTAATAATGGTCTCGGTAGCCTTGTGGTCATGGTCGTGGACTCAAGGAAAGACTTGTTTTCGCCGAGCCGTGGGTTCGAGCCCTGATGACACTTGAGACCAGCCGTGTAGCGGAGCTAATGCACGCTAGATAAGGTCGAGATCCCAAATCCTTTCATTGGAGTGTACGTGGAAGTTTGGAGAGAGAGATTCCAGCTCAGGAGTCGTCCTCGTCACTTGGCCGACGTTTAAAATAATGAGATCTATCACCAATAGCCCTCATGTTGCTCCTCAGAGCGACGTTAATAAACAATCGTGTAACGATTGTTATTATACATAAATATATTAGTCAGATCATCAATTATTAAATATTTATCACCAAAAAGTAATTATTAAAGTTCCACATACACATTTTGTCAGTGATGCAATAAAATGAATAATTGTAGTTCTAATGATAATATAAAATGAATGCATTTTGTTTTATCTATAATCTTATAGTATTTTGCTGTATGTTTCCCCTGATCATTACTCTTTTTTTTTTTTTTTTAAATCTCTGCGCAGTTCAATTTTTCATTGACTCTCTTGTTTTATTACATTTATACTCGCAATCGCAGACCTTATAATATGCTTTTATTTTGCTTTTAAATTTATTTACTATTCATATTTAAGCTTTGAAATTAATAAAATGACTCAATTTCAATTTTAAAAACTAATCAGTTTCAAACAATTTTTAATCAGTTTCACTGTTACTGCATTTCTAAGCCAATCACGTTTCCATAGAAACTCAGTAATAATTTTTGGGTGTGAGGAATATTAGAAAATTTTTTTTTAAAAAAAAGTTTATTATAATGCTAGATAATATTAGAAAAAGGAATTTTTTTTAAAAAAATAATTTACTAAAATTGAAGACAATATAACAAAAATTATTTTTTTTAAAAAAAATTACTATAATGCTACATAATATTAGAAAAATTATCTATAATGCTTAAGGAATTAAAATTGTAATTTAATGTACAAAAATCATACCCAATCAACTTAACATTTTCGAAAAAACCATATAATATAGTCATAAGTGTGAAATGCTGCTTATTTAATACAAAGACAAGCTGTAATACTTTGCGTGGTGTACATATAATTACATTTAGATTTCACAAAGTGAAAATTTAATTAGACTCATACTCCTTGTAACAAGGCTACAATAAGTATGAGTGGAATTAAAATACCGAAAAAATAACATAATAAGTTAACATAAGGCTTATTCAATTACGAAAAACGTTTTCAAACCTAGACGAATAGTCCCAAAATGGAACATGTTTATTTCTTCCACAGATTTTGTATCTTGCAGCCACTTAGTATTTAATGAGAATAAAAAAGAATAAAAGAAATAAGCACAAAGTATTTAACATATATTGTAATATACAATTTTCTTTTGTTCCTCGAAATACTTAGAAAGAAGTTAAATAAAGAAAAAATATTTTGTAAGTTTCAAGACAAAAATATAGTGCCATTTAACTTGCTTTATAATTCTTAATAATTTGATTCAATTTTTAGTTACTTTTTGAATACATGATTACTTACAAATAGGATGATAAATATATAAATTGATGGATAAAAAGTACTTTTTATGAGTTTTGTTTCAATCCAGTATGAGTCTCAAGAGAAATTTTTTCATTTTTGTTACACATTTTTTGAAAATTAAATTTATTAATAGTGAAAATAAGCATGAATAATAACATAAGCAAGCACGAATAAATTTTCTACTTTATATATTTGATAAAAACGTGTGATATTGCTATTACAAACTTATTGACTTTTGAAATCATATTCTTAACGATTTTGGTACCTAAATGGTAATTATATAAAGTTTATAGATTTAAAACACAAAGGTTTGGGCATTTATATCTATTTTTGGAATTTTATTTCAAACTCTTCGTTCCATTATTTCTCGAATCAAAATAAACAAATAAAATAAAATAAACATAAAAATAAAAATAAAAGAATTGGCTCAAAAACTTTTTTTTTTTTTTTTTTGAAAATTGATCGACATTTGGAAAAACTGTATTGTTAAATGGCCCTATTAAATGTATTTTAATTCTACAACTTCTTCTATATCAGAGTAACAGGTGTTCCAGATTTTATCACTTCTTATGTTTTTTTTCCTTAAAAGCTCATTGATTTATACTTAATGAAAATATTTGCTTAGAATGAAGTTTTGCTCTTAACTCTTATTAATATTAATGTATGTTATTACATTTGTATGTGAACATAAATATACAGTTTTTGAACCTAAGTAACTTTTCGAAATCCATTCCTGTCTCTTCTATAATCTTTCAACAACACCCCCTTCCCCCCCAAATTAAAATAATTGACACTCTTGAAACTTTACAGCCTCGTCTATTCAAATGAAAAAGTTCAAATTTTCACATAATTTACAGAAAATACTTTTATTACTTTTAAGTCTCACGTCACTGAGACGAAACATTAAAAAATTAATTCTGAATCCTTTCTCTCCTCGAATAGCTAATAATCTCGTCTACCGAGGTAATGTGTTCAATCTCTCCATTCATAAAACCTGTATCCTTCATAATATAAAATAGATTATTAAAAAAATGTTTTTAATGTCTTCTTTTGCACTTTCTTGTGATATCCACTTTTTTTTCTTGACGGATGCCTGTAACTGATCCTTTAACATTCTCTAGCCATTCGTTATTAAACCGTACAGTCCCTTCCATTTGAACTGACTTCTATACCCGGTCAAACACGTCGAACGGGTGCAGAAAGCCCGGCCCCCCCCCCCCAACGCAAAACAACAAACCTATTATATCCTGCCTCTCTTTTTAAATTATGGAAATAACGTTCCAGTTCTTCAACAATAGCTAGAAAGTGTCAAAAACACATTTTTTTCATTACTTCAAAGATTCAGGTTCAGGTCCGATCAACGGCTTCCGGATATGGATATGAAAACGATTACAGTGGAGGGGTGATGGGGAGACAGTCCATTAAATCTCTGCGAGAAGGGAGCGTCAATTATTCTCGTCGGACGATTTGGAAATTTTGCTGCGACGTGACGTGGTTGGAATATCACGAACAAAAGCATTGGCCAGTCTATTGTTGATGGAACGAAGAACCCACTGCTTGTGAAATAGAAGGTTTTTTTGGAATTTTAACGTCAGTCACGTGGGGTGTAGTGTTTTTAATACTTTTTATTTCGCGGGTGTAATTATCATATGGTGGCGGATGTCTTGCAATGTCTCGTAATTACAGGTCATACGACTTGCTAGATTTACAATAATGCATGGAAATTATTTTCATCCAGCTTATAATCGAGTATGAGCTTGTTTATTGCCCATTCATTTCTTCCTTTTTTATTCTTTTCTTGTTTTTCTTCCGGAGAAGCTAAGCCCTTTGCCGCCTTTCAGTCATGTAATTTATAACCTATATATTTTTGGAAATGCAAGGCAAATAACGACTAGGATTTATTCGAAAACCTCGTACAAAGATATTATCTTTAAAATTTTAAAGTCATTTTTTTAAAGAATTAATCTTCAAGAAAGGAACAAGATTTTTCAACAGAGAACAGTTTATTTTATCTCATTAAGATCATTCTACTGTTTCTGAAGCAAAATAATGTTTATGCCATTCATATAAACTATGATAAATTTATTTTCTTTTAAAGCCCCTGTTAAATGGTGGATATTCTTATAATGAAATGGCATGTATATATTTAAAAAATGAAAATTCATACTTTAATTATCAAATTTGAATTTTGCAGTTTTTCTTTAAAAATATTTTACTCCTTGCTCAATGGTATTTAATCACTAAAAATGAGTGAATAAAAAAATATGAACAATATTTTTACTAACGACGATCCTAGAAGCAACAGAGGGCTGTTGGCGGAAGACCTGAAACTCGATCAAGTTATGAAAGCAAAACCGAAGCTTTCCTCTCCAAATTTCTGCACCACGCTACAAGAGTGAGCATTATTAGATGTTTTATTAATAAAATAATATTTTAAACTTTACTAAATGCTGTATTGATCAATATGAGTTACAGTTCCCGCAAGTATTTCTTAAATATTAGCTGTTATGTATTTAAAGGGGCATATTTAATTTGTGTTGCATGCATTTAAAGTTTTTCCCCCAACAACTTAAACACATATTCTAAAAAAAAAAAA
>BMAW01055817.1:343070-392193 GCA_019974015.1 Nephila pilipes
TCGAAGGGCATCATATTCATGGGCTTCTAGATAAATGCAAATTGATCCATAGATTATACTTCAGTAAATTACTCTATTCCCATCTGCCATTCTAAAAGGCTTATTTCCTCTTCCTAAAACCCCATTTTCTATTTCTAAAATTGATACTTTTGAGCCGATATTGTAAAGTTATTTGTGGGGTATCGAGCCTCAAATGAAGCATATAGTAATTTTCCTGAAATGTACAAGGCAAAGAAAATCGTTACATATGTTTTATAACACTTTGGACAATAATAAAATGTAATCCAACAAATTAAAAGTTGCTCTAAAGCAAAATTGGTGATTAATTTCATGATAAAGAATAAAATGTAGTGCAGTGATGAGATTTCCAGAAATATTTATAACAAAATATTAAAATTTTATTTGTAGCGATTGTGTCTATATAAACTTCTGTAAAGTGATACATTACATTCAATCAAAATTTGCTTTTGGGAGTTTATGTTTGGAGTAATAATTTTTCTGGGGAAAAAAAGTTCATTTGTTATATTCTATTGGTTGATTTTTTTTAAAAAGATTTAATGTTTATTTTGTATTTAAAAATATTCAGCAAACAAATATAATAATTTTAAGAAAGTATCCATATATCATGATAATTATGGTTTTTCAAGTGAATAAATTTCTCGATATCTTAAAATTAAAAAAAAAAATGAGCATTGATTGCAATATATTTTTTCCGGTCTGAATTAAAATTATAGCATGTTTTTTTCATAGTCACACACAAGAAAAAAAAGTTCCATGCAAAGTTTACAAAGAACAGATTTAGCCACCTAAGGAGCACTTTTCTTTATTTCATTTTTTTATATATATATAATTATTGTTAAATTACTGAATTAAATATAAGAATTAAAGTAAACGATGAAATATTGAGAAATGGACAATAATAAACCTTTTCGATATTAAAATTAAAGCAAACGATAAATTATTAAATTGAACATATATTTAAGCTAAATGTAATTAAAATTGAAGCATACGGTAAAAGTTCAAAAGTTCAAATCATTTTGAACATTTTTTTTTATTGATTTTACTCGGATGTCCTTAATTAAAGTCACCCTAGAACAATAAAACACATTATAGAAACTATAATCATAATTTTGAATCACTTTCAGATGATAGTTACAGCATCTGAACTGTTTTAACTTAATTTATATGCAAAAAGAATCCAAGAGATGATTGAAAATAAAGTCAAATAAAGAGGAAATTTAAAATTGTTTGGTAAGTATAAAGTTTCCCAAAGAAGATCTGGAATACAAATACTTTCAAATATTATCATTATTATACTTTCAAACTAATTTATTTTAATTTGGCATGTTCGGGGCTGTTACTTTGTTTTAGATATTAGTTCTATTAAGTACGAAATATTTGCATGACGTTAAATTTACGAAAGAGCTAAGCATATCTATACTAAACCTTTTTATAAAAGTTCCAGATTTCTTTTTTTCATTGCGCCTCTGAATAGATGTGATATTAAGTTTAATTATTTGTTTAAATTAATTTCAGTAATTCATATTTTAATAAAATTGCGAAGTATTACAAAGACATTGATCAATTCATACGCATCGACGAGTATTTTCAAAACTATTAAATCAAGTAGTTTAAAAGAAGCGTGACTGTTAATGTTTGAAAGTAAAAAAAATATCTAAATAGTTGGCTTCTGAATATTTGACTTTCTAATTGCTATGAACAGAATGGTTCTTTCCAAAGAAAGAACAGCATCTACTCGAGGGTAGGCGTTACAGACAAGCAACGTGATTCTGATCTTATCAGTCTAAAATTACAAAGGGCGGAAAAGCTAAAAGTAAAAGTTGCTGATCACTTGAAAGCTTTCAACGCCGCTTTTGTCTTGCCTATCACAGGGAAAGAAATGTATAATCGCTAATTTATTTTTAAAAGATATTGAAATTTTAGTTTTATGTTTCGTTATATACTGTTACTATTAAAATGATTTATGATAATAGGTTTCAAATCTTAGTCCCCCGTACATATTTAAGACAATTGTTTCGATAGGGTGTGTATAAAAGAATTTTAATTTGTTTCCAAATGTAAATTAAAATATATTTTTCTCAAAGATAGATATTTCAATAAATCCCTTTTTCATTCTAGATAATGTGTGTTTTGTGCAAACCTGCAATTATCGTTTCATTTATTTAAACCTACCTGCTTTCGATACTATTTTTTGAAAAAAATACTTCATTTTTTCCCCGCAAAATTGAGTTTTCTAAAATTTATTTTTATTTAAATATTTTATGTAAGAAAGATCTGTATTAAAAATACTCTACTACCGTCAAACAAAATATTAATTAAATTGACAAATATGCTAAAAACTACAATATTTTGTTTCGAAATAGGTGCTTCAATTTTTTTTTTCTCAATTTTAATATTAAATAATCTTAAAATCAAAATTTCAATAGATTGATCTTATTTTCGGTTCAGAACACAATGTTGTATCAGTAAATAACATTACAAATTATTTGCATTACATATTAATAACATTACATATTAATAACACCTATAAGTTTTATTAAAAAATCATCTTTCCCCGCAAAGGTGTGAAATGCAACAATCCATTTATCAAGACAGTGAAGGAGAGTGGTAACTATAAAATACTTATGAAATGAAATTAAATCAAGTTGCAATTTTTCGTACAACACTTTGCACTGTGACTAGCAAAATTGATTTTCTAGGCTGTTTGTAATTTTATCAGTTATATCTTTTCGATAATTTTTGAATTAAAAAAAATTGCTATATATTTTACTTATTATTTTTATATACTATTTATCTTATTATGGTTATTTAAAACTTATTTTATTTACTTATTTTCCTTTAGTGTTTATTTTAGTTTTAATTGTTACTTTTCTTACTTATTATTATTTAATATTTGTTTCATTTATTTTATTGCTTTTACCTTTTATTATTTAGTATTTATTTATTATGTTATTTATTATTACTTTATTTTATTTTAGCGTTTTCTTAACTTGTTCTATTTTTCTCTTATTTATTATTTTATTCAATTTTTATCAATCTTATTTTATTTTTCGCATTTTTAATTATAACTTTTTGTCATTGTTATATATTATAGTTTATTTATTTATTATTGTACTAGTACGTTTTAAAACTATTTTATACAGACACACACACACACACACACACACACACATATATATATATATATATATATTGTACTTCCAATTTAAAAAATTTCCCTCTTTAAACTTTGTATTTTTATATGTATTATATTTATTTTATCTTTTTTTTGTATTTTGGCTCTTTTAACGACTCTTGTTAATGATTGAGCTTACTTACGTAAACCAAGTATTAGTACCTTGTTGTGCACGATGAAGTCATTATTTCTCAAACAAGTAAATCTAATAAATCATTAAGATATTATTTTGCTACATTTCAATAACATTCATATGAATTCAGCAATCTTATAATTAAAGAAATATTAAGTGTCGACCACTGTCATTAAGAAATTTAGAAACTACAAAATCATTCCTTGATTTTCTTCTATACAGAATTTGTAAAATTCTTTAGGAAATTCCTAAGAAAATTCTACTTGAATCTAAATAATTTTATGTTGCGTACATTTACATAACCTGTTTTTTGATTATATATATATATATATGAATAGCAGAACTATATCAAGTCCATTAATCTGTGCACCCTGAAGAAGTCCAAGACCAACATAGGATTCTCAATAATGACCTGCCAAGAAGAGGCTCAGACAAGTAAGAATGTTTTCAGATAAAGCCTTTTCCGGAAAGCATTTAGTGTAGGTCTCAAAATGCTCAGAACCCTCAGAATATTTTATTGTTCTAAGATGTCCTTTGCGAAAGAGTCAGAGTTGTTAGATCAAGAGTCGGAGTTCCCTCTCCCAGATGACAATTCCTGTACCAGGGTTGAACAGGTGGAAAAAAACCAAGTTATTTTATTTTGACTCTTAGCTCTCGAGAAAATTTCAAGGTAGGTAAGAGGTGTAGTAGGCTAGTAGGCACAGAGGCCTCACAAACTCTCGCCATACCCAGAGTGTCCACATTCTGATAACATTTAATGCCAACGGGGGTGTCCCTTGTAGATGGATCTGATGATATGTGGAAAGACGTTTCGGGTTTTTGAGTATTTACACTCCAACACTATACCTCACACTTTGCCAGTTGGTAAGGTGTTAAATTGAGCTTCTACTATAGGACAGTATTCATATTTCGTCATTAAGGGATAGTGATTTGAGCAAATCCAGTCCTGCCTTAATGGTAATAAGCTCGCTGTTGAAAACAGAACAGGAAACGTGAAACGTTATTCTTATAACTTATTTTCAATTGTCAAAGACAAATGATATTGTTAAATTTTTTTTGATAAAAATATTATTTCTGTGTTGCTCAAATATATTAAAGCCAATAGCTACATGTACTTGCAATAACTTACAGGAGAGATGCCAAAAGATGCATGAAAATTATTCATTGCATTTAAGTGCCAAATGTCGAGGGTTAACAATATGCTGTGGTTTGTTATATCAGAAGGTTTAAATGATTGGTTGAGTTCCTTAACAGAAAACAGCAATTTCTTTAAAGCATTTAAAAAGAAATAAGGATTAACAAAATAACATACAATTGATTACCTTATCAGGTGAAACAAAGGAGTAGAACCAACGTCCGAAGCTTTTATGGTTGAAACTACTCCTTATACATATAATTATTGCAGGACTTTAGTTAATTCCTTACAAAAGTTTGACTTATCGGTTTTCTTATCATTCTCGGGGAGCCGAGAATGATAGGCCACACAATGTCCCAATGCAATATCCAAATGGCAGTACCATTACGTATGAAATGTATAAATGGTAGTGCATTGTTAAAGCTATTTCATTTGTACTCAAGTAATAGATGTGAAAAGTTTTCTGACGTGATTATGGCCTCACGGCAGGAATTAACAGACTTGGAACGCGGAATACTAGCTGGAACCGGATGCATTGAATATTCCATTTCGGAAGCTGTTCGGGAATTCAACATTCCTCGATCAACAGTGTCAAAAGTGGGCCGATAATATATAATTCCATTCGTTACTCCCACCATTGACAACGCAATGTCCTACCGGATCTACTTAATGACCGAGACAACTACGTTTATATGGAACAATCAGCTTTACCAGATAATCAATCCTGTGTCAAAGAGCAGCAGCAATCAATGTAGAAAGTACGACAAACGTGTCTATGAAATCAGTGCAGTGTAACTTAGTATTGGTGGAATATGGCAGCAGAAGATCAACTCCAGTGCCTTTAACATAACACTCCGTTGGCCACAGCGCCTCATCTGGGCTCGTGAATATATCGGTTGGACTCCAGTTGACTGAGAAAAGGTTCTTTACCAGATGAGTCACGATTCCACGGTAAGAGATGATAGTAACATTCGAGTGTGGCACACATTTCATGAGGTCGTGGACCCAAGTTGTCAACAAGGTATTGTGCAAGCTGGAAGCGGCTCCATAATGGTATGGGCTGTTTTAACACAGCGTTGGCTGGATCCTCTGGTCAAATTGAATCAATAATTGAAGGGAAATGGATAAGTTCAGCTGCTTGGAAACCATTTACAGACATTCATGAATTTCATATATCCGAATAACGAGAAAATTTTATGGAATGACGATGCGCTATGTCATCTGATCAAAATCATTCACAATTGATTTGAGGAACATTTTTTTCAATTATAGCGAATAATTTGGCCGCTTAGATCACCCATCGAACATATGTGGGACATGATCGAAAGGTCAGCTTAAATCCTGCGCTCGCAACACTTTCGCCGTCAGTAGAGGCAGCAAGATTGAATATTTCTTTGGAAACTTCCGACGACTCGTTGAGTTAATGCCACGTGAATTTCTTCACTTCGCTAGGCAAAAAGAGGTCGCATACAATATTGGGAGGCTATCTAAAACTTTTAGCATTTCAGTACATTTATATATATTTATCAAATGTCGTTTAAAAAAAGGTAATCGAAAGAAATAGAGGCTTTGATTCGATATGTGTTGTATAAATTGACTGAACAGTTCTTTCAGTTATTTAGATCTATTTTTAAGCAACTAAGAGTAAAACTGTTAATCATCCTTTACGCTTCTATAAGCTTTTCGTTTTATGTCAAAGGGCACAATGAGAATTGTTTTCAAGCTAAAAAGAGAAAGGCGTTTTCTGCTTTGTTTCCTACTTTTTTGCGCCATTACTGTAAATAGTTACAATAGTGGATCAAACACAAAAGAGACTGTTTTAATAGCGACTCGATTTTTATACATTTTGCCATAGCATCCGCGATAATTTATTTAAATGTCAAATAAACATTTGGCATCATTTTATTCATTATTTGTTAATAATACAGTCGCTACCCCTTTAAGCAAAACGGAGGATGGAATGGCGCGTAAAAATTATGCGGCTCTATTAAAAGCAAAAACTCGGTTATCGGACGGGAAAATTCCTACTACTGTTTTTTTGGGACTCACGGGTTGGGTTTCTTTCCCGGGAACCCGGGATCCCGGGTTCCCGGGAAATCGTAAGATTTCTGTACTTTTTCTATTCCCGGGAATTATACTTCGTTCCCGGGATTTCCCGAGAACGAAGTAAATGTTGATGAAGAAGATGTTAAAGAAGAGTTTGGCTGTGAAAAGATAAAACACTGGAATAATTTGTTGGCAATGCTTGAAAGATTTTTAGAAATAAAGTTAGCAATTTTAAAAGCATTAATTGACATTAAAGAAGAACAAATGATGGCCAATGTAGAGTTTGAAACTGTGATTGCAATTGTAACTGGCTTAAAGTCAGTACAAATTGGCTTAGAAAAATTATGCAGTCGTAATGCAACTTTGCTAACTGCAGAAGGTGTGTTTTCTTTTTTTATTGGAGAATTGAACGAACAAAATTCAGAATTTGTGAAAAATATGAAATTTTCTCTAATCCAAAGAATTAATGAGAGACGCGAAGTTAATTTAATAGGATTAACGCAATACCCGAATTTCGGGAGAAAATACGAAGCAGCTGCAGTTACTGTCGATATTTCGCGATTGCCTAGTAGAAATTGTTTTGTTAGACAAGCCCAAATGATAGGGACAAGGTTTTTCTGCGAAGAAGAGGACTCAATATCCAACTTTTCTCACTCAGAAAAAGAGAGCATGGAGATTTTGAAAGAAAAACCTATGACTTTGGACGAAAAATTAGAGAAAGCAATTTACTCTAAGACAAAAGTTTTATATTGTTCAACCAAAAAAAGTACTAGTCTCAACAAAATCATGAAACAAGAGATGTAGTTGTTCGACTCGACTGAAAATCCATCACCAAATATTATGAAAATATATGAGGCTTTAAAAACAAATCCTCCAACGTCAGTTGAAGCAGAGAGAGCATTTTCTGCTGCCGGATTGTTCGTCACAAAGCTTAGAACAAGGCTGAGTGATAAAAGTATAAATTGATTATGCTTTCTAAAATCCTATTTTAAAAATGAATAATCAATTTATTACATTCCTTTTTGTATTTTTAGCTCATTATATAAATAAGCATTAATTTTGGAATATATATGTATTTTTATTTTATAAAATTATTATTGATTTTATTTAAAAATAACTAGTTTTTAAATTTTTTGAAATTTTGATGTATTCCCGGGAATCCCGGGAACGACAATTACATTCCCGAGATTTCCCGGACATTCCCGGGAATGGAAAAACCCGGGAAATCAGAAACCCTACTCACGGGGTATTATGTACATCGATTTTCCTCTTGACCTATGTAATATTAATAAAGTATATTTTTTGTAAGCGTTTGTAAAAGTGTAAATCAGTATATTGAATCCAAAGACGTTCCATTGCAATGTTTCTTTCTCCAACACAATGCAAGATCCACACGGTTGATGTAACACATGAAAAATTAAAGAAACTGCCCTGAACATTTCTAAAACATCCTCTCTATAGTCCAGACTTACAGACTAACTCCTATGGACTACCCTTTGCTTGATTACCTCAAAAAGGCATTAGGAGGAAAGCATTTTTCATTGAATGAAGTAGAAATAATTGTACACAACTAGGGAACTCTATACCCATTCAATTGCTTTCTATCTTACAGGAATGGAAAAAAAACTCCCAATACAGTGGAAAAAATATATAGATCTTAAAGGAGAGTGTGTGTCGAAAAATAACACTGGTGTAATTTTGAGAAATAATACTTTGAAAAATGTATTTTAAAACAATCTCGTTTACAATTACTCTGTCCTCAAAGTATTGATCATAAATCTTGCTAACTTTTACATTAATGCTGTTTCTGTTTTAACTTTAAATTTATCAGAGTACATGCGCTTATGATTAGGTATTATTTTATAAGACAAATATTTATCTGAATTGCTTTTAATTTTCAAAAATTTAAGAATTCAGTTAAAAATTTTCAAACTTGCTATATAAATTTCTTTATTTATACACCAAGTTTGCCACGTATATGTGTACATACTTGTAAAATTCTAATTTGAGATCCAATATCGGAGAAACGAGAGGTTTACATATGCTTGATTATTATGCATACATATTTTTTGAAGCATCATTTAAAACACATAGGTTTTATCCTTTTTTATAATAATTTTTGTGAGAATGTCTTATTATTCTTTACCTTTGATACTTGCTATTCAATCACATGTATAATATGAGGAAGATTATAATTTTCATTTTTGATTTAAAATAAATACATAATTTCATTTTCAAATCGTTTAAATGAACAAATAAGGTTAAAACAATAACATTTTTTATATAAATCCAGTTATTTTCGTAAGAGTAGTAATTTGATTGATTAAATTACAGAAAGAAGACAAAGATTTTGTTAATTTTGAATGAATTCCGATATGATTCATTAATAGGTATTTTTAATTTTGAGCCGCAATTATTGTAATTTGATTCATTCTTAAATACCAGTTTACCAAAATTTGAACCTTTCCATAGTGAATTCGAGATATAATGAGATCTAACTACATTATAGTGAACTTTTTACTGGTCCAAATGAACTCTTCTTTAACTAATGTTATTTTAAATAATTATAGCGAACTTTTCAGGAAATGAAAGTCAATTCATCGGGACCTCAAATTTCCTTCCACGGATTTTTCCCAGATTTTAATTATGGTGGTAATTTTTCACATACACATTAGGGTCTCAAAAATCAACATTCCTATCTTAAATACTACCCTTTCACTCTCTTCCACGTTTCTATGACGGGCCGCGGTAGCCTAGGGGTCAAGGTCGTGGACTAGCGGCCGGCGGTTTTCGTTCAGTCGCGGGTTCGATCCTTAGCCGTCAAAGACCCGCCGTGTAGCCGGGGCTGATGCACGTTAAATCTGTTCGGGACCCAAAGTCCTCCCGTTGCGTGGTGTGGATGTTAGGAGAGGGGGTGCTAGCTCAGGTGTCGTCCTCGTCACTTGACCGTGGTTCAAAATTACGAGGTCCGTCACCAATAGCCCTCGTGTTGCTTCTAGTGCGACGTTAATAAAAACTAAACTAAACTATCCACGTTTCTATGAATCTACTGTTTCACTGCACAGACCCAAGATTTCAAGCAAATCTTTGATAAATTAAAATCACAAATTTTATTTTTAGAATGTAAAAATGAAAGTTAGTAATCCTGCATCAAAATTATTTTACTCTAAAATATGATAAAGTTTAAGTATTAGTAACATCTAAAATAATTATTGTTTTATTATTAAGTCTTAGGTGATTAAAATGACTGTTTCCAACAAAGCCACCATCAAATGCTAAAAAATTTCAATGTTTTCAACGAAATTGAATATAGTCAGCTTTCGGTTATAGCAGAAGTCTTCAAACTGGGTTCCGCGGAGCCCTCGGTTTCTTGGAACTTTAAAAGGGGTTCCGCAAGAGATCATTATTTGTTTAATCAAAGCGCCAAAATTTTAGTAAATATTAATTTTCATGAAAGATCGAATTCTTAATGGAAGTTTGGTTGTGAAATTAAACATAAATATACATTTTATAGATAAAATAAAATCTTATATTTCGTAAAAGTCACGCGCTTAAAATGCGTTAGGTTACATATTAGTCTCCATTTTTTGCTCTGGTGAAGAATTGTTCTCACTTATTTGTCCACTTATTTCACTACTTTCAAAGTATGAAGTAAAATTGACGTCATTCTTCTAAAATTGAAATTTTAGGCAGATTGCATTTTGAAAGATAATATAGAATGCTTTCCAAATTTGCATAATATTTTAGTTGACGATAACTCTAATCCGGATAAAAATGTAAAAATTAGTTTGGTCCAACATTAATCAGATCTGCAAAAAACATTTCTTGAATACTTCCTTGTTCAAAGAGAAAAACTATCTTGGATCCAAACTTCTTCTCAAGACTGTCACACTTCCAAACTCCCATTAAAAGAAAGAGAACAACAAATTGTTATATTGACTGACACTCAATTGAAACTAAATTTTAATCAAATTGATATTATGCATATTTAGATTGACATTAGAAAAAGAATTCACTAAAATTGCCAAAAGAGTTACAAAACGTTTATTGCCTTATGTTTCAACATATGAATGCGAAAATCGTGAAAACAGATTGTATGCTGAAGATGACATTAGGTTGCAGATTTCAACAATTATTCCAGACGTAAAAATACTTCGTAATAAAAAAAAATGCAATCGCACCCAAGTCATTAAAAATTTTCTTTTTATTAATTAGCTATAATTTAAGATATCTTTTTTTTTTACTATACATGGAATATATTTTAGAAACATTTCCCACCTAATACCCATTAGCTACCTTATCATTTATTATATTATTGAAACGTTTGTATGGTAATAAAATAGAGATGCATTAGTAATTTTATAAATTTGAGTAGGTTAAAACTTTGATATCCTATTTTTCTTTTCTTTGATCAAGGGACTCTTTCAAGAAAATAGTAAGCTCAAAGGGTTCCCTGAAGCTTAAAAGTTTGAACACCTCTGGGTTATAGTAGATGTTTTATATGGTCCACAGTCGGTTCACTATAACAGAGGATTCGATTGCATAATTAAATTTATAACTTGAAGGATTTTTCAAATAATTGAAACATGAGGTGAAGCAGTTGTTTTTCAAAAGCATTTGAAGATTCATTTGAAAAGAAAAGCATTTCTCAAAGAAACAATAATTCAAATTCCAAAGCCAAGTCATCCAACTCCTACCTAGTCAAATTAGAATTCAAAAGAATCATCAATTACTATGTTGTCACGAGTGAAATGAAAATGTAAACAACACGCGTTTATTAATCTGATTACCTTTTTCTTCCTCGGCGCAAATTTGTTCCGATTCTTCTTACCCCCCTCTAAGTCATTATCACGAAAAGCCGGCCTTACCTTTAAAACTCTTCCGATTATTAATTGAAAATCAGGTCAGGGTGAGCCAGCTACTCCAGTTTCAAGAGACATCCCAGGTGGGGTGGGAGGAGAACAATTATTTCATTTTCTCCGAATAATTATCTCTCATATCGTCCTGAGTAATTTCTGTTAATTCTTGAGTACAGCCAACGAGCGCCGTATTAATCTTGCGGCTAGTTGGTTGGCTCGTACCTTTCTTCTCTCTTGACTCGGCGTGTAATTACTTGTGACTGGGAATCTCCGTTGGCTCGTTAATCAGATTTGAAGTTCTCATTTTAAAATAGCTTCAATCAAGCGGAGTTGTTTTCTAAATATGGAGGGTTAATAGGCTTAGCCTCGCCTTCGGCTATCTTTCGTAAGGAGCGAGTTAAATGAGAATTGTGGAGGAGGAAGGATACATCCGTAACGAAAATACTCAGGAACGGATATCAAGTTATAAATCTTCACGTTGTTAATTGTAATGGAGAATATCATCTAATTGTCAGCTCAAATAAACTATTTTAATACCTTTTGTGTTCGGCACGTTTTGGTTACTTCATTTACATATTCAAGAAGAAAGTTTTCTTTCTTTAACCATGTTGCAATCCTTGAATTGTTCTCGGATTATTTTCAATTAAAATGCGCTTTTGTGTTTCTTTTTTTGTAAAAATGGCCGAGTTGATCGACCAAAACCACTCTCGAGTCGACTAAATGAGGTCGTAATATTAAATGGCCATTGTAATGAGTTTTAATGGAACAAATTGAGATTCAGAGTCACGATTGTTATGAAGAAATAACTGTTAAATAAAATGGACTTTCTTAGGTGAAGCCGTAGTTTGATTTCCTTAATAGGCAAATGAGAATATATTCATGAATTTGTTGCTTAAGGAAATAAATCATATTATACTCTTAATTAAGAAGGAATTTTACAATTATTTTTAACTTTCCTACTATATATTCGTCTCAAATTTAGTACTGCGTTTTGCACTTACACATTCAAAAGTCTTAGGAGAATATATCTAAAGAATATTTACTTTTTTAAACTAGCATCATTTTTTCTCTATTCAACAAAAAAAAAAAAAAAAAAAAAATACTTGTGTGTATTATTAATCTCAATCATTTGTCAAATGAATGGCTTCAGTCTCCATGTAAAATATGGGCCGCGGTAGCCTAGTGGTCAAGGTCGTGGACTAGCGGCTGGCGGTTATTGTTCAGTCGCGGGTTCGATCCTTGGCCGCCAAAGACCCGCCGTGTAGCCGGGGCTGACGCACGTTAAATCTGTTCGGGGCCCAAAGTCCTCCCGTTGGCGTGGTGTGGATGTTAGGAGAGGGGGGTGCCAGCTCAGGTGTCGTCCTCGTCATTTGACCGTGGTTCAAAATTACAAGGTCCGTCGCCAATAGCCCTCGTGTTGCTTCTAGTGCGACGTTAATAAAAACTAAACTAAACTCCATGTAAAATATGAGGTGTGGCTATTAAATTATGAGACTGACGCAGCTACAGAAGAAGTACTCATGCTCCAAACACTAGCGACCGACAGCTGTTTAACGTGAAGACTCCTCTTTCCGATACAGTGCCTCTCGTTTCTGTAAGTAAATTCATTACTCCGTAGTGTTGGTTCACGTTAGAATTCTTTTTTTGTTTGTTTCAACGGTAAAATGATAAATGATTTACCGGTGAAACGAAACAATAGAGTAATAAATTGTTGCGAAATTTCACATGAAGTATGGAAAACCCGCTACTGAAACTTATAATTTATTTTAAAAAACGTGCATAGCAATGAATGTTTATCGCGTGCGCGCGGTTTTGTTTGATTTAAGCGTTTTCAAGATGATCGAGAAGCTGTTGAAGATGATTCACGCCCGGGTTACCCATCCACGTCAAAAACGAATAACAATATTGAAAAAATGGGTAATCTGATTCTATCTGAACGTCGGTTAAGTATTCATGTGATTGCTGAGACTGTAGGAATAGTCAAAGAATCCATACGGTAAATTTTACATAACAATTTTAACATGCAAAAAATGTGTGCCAAAATAGTGCCTAGAATTTTCACGTTTGAACAACAAGAAGCTCGGAAAAATGTTTGTTCTGTCATTTTGAATATCATTGAAAATGACCCAAACTTATAAGAAAGGATAATAAGTGTGACAAAACATATTTTTTTTTACTTATGATGCTAAAACGATGCGGCAATCAATGCACTGGAAGAGCCCATATTCATTGAGAGCCATAAGAGCTCGAATGAGCAAATCAAAATTGAAAGAAATGAAGATTTTTTTAAGACATAATTTCTCGGATAGAGTTCATTACATTGGAACAATGCATAATTCGTGAAAGACCACAATGAAATTTAGATTTAAAAATGCATCGAAAAGACATATTAAATTTCTGAAACCACTAGTAAACGCAGCCTGCTGGGGTTTAAGCGAATTAAGGTATTTAGGCACACTTTACATTACAAATAAAGAATCTGAAACATAAACCCAAACGTTTGCGAATGCTTGGGTTTGTTTCTGTTGCCGACAATGAAAAATCTTTCTTAAAGCTCTTATTAAATTGAAGTAATGTGATTTTTTTTTTTATTATTATTGACGTCGCATTGAGAAGCAATACGAGGGTTAACACATCAATCAATAACTCCCAAGACTAACCCAGAGATGGCGCTCGTAGTAGTTAAACCAGTAACCAGGTCTTTCTAGAGTACTAACCTTTGCTTGAAACGTGTCAAAATTTTAAGTCGATCGGACCAGAAACAGCTGAGTTATCGAGGTTGGAGTAAAGTCGTTTTGTAGTTTGTTTAAAAAATGGAAAAAACCGAGTTTCGTGTTCTGATAAAACATTGTTTTTTAATGGGTAAAAACACCGTGCAAGCAAAACAATGGATTGAAAAATGTTTCCCGGACTCTTGTCCATCCAAAGCAACGATTTGTCGGTGGTTTGCCGAGTTTAAACGTGGTCGTACCGACACAAGTGACGCGGAACGCTCGGGTAGACCTGTGGAAGCCGTTACACCGGAAAATGTGAGTGAAGTGACAAAAATTTTAATGAAAGATCGTAAAGTGAAGCTCCGTGAGATTGCTGAGATGACACAGATATCATATGGAAGTGTATTTACTATCCTTCATGAAAAATTGAGCATGAAAAAGGTTTTTTCCAAGTGGGTGCCGCGATTGCTTTCGATGGAACAAAAACAGCAACGAGTCGATGATTCAGAAAGCTGTTTATCGCTATTTACTCGCAACAAAAAAGATTTCTTGCGAAAAAACAAAAACAAAAACAAACAAAAAAAAAAAAGATTTGGAAAAGCGTTGGAACGATTGTATCACCCTAAAAGGTGATTAACAAAAGGTGTTATGTTGATGAATAAAAAAAAATTTTGCAAAAAAAATGTTGTTTTCAATGTTAGTCTCGGGACGTATTGATTGATGTGTTATTGGCGATGGAACTCATAACTTTGAATTTTGGTCATGTGAAGAGGAGGACACCTGAGCTGTCATTTCCTATACAATCTTCTACACCACGCTAATGGTAGGACTTGCGATCTCGACCGGCTTTAATCTGCATCTGCCCATCCATCACTGCAGGTCTTTAGGGTATCAGGACTGGAACCCATGACTCGACAAAAACAACGCCGGCTACGAGTCTGCGATCATAACCATTATTCTGCCGTGTCTTAAATTGAAGTAAAGCTAAGATATAAAAGAAAATAATGTGTATGTTTTTAAACCTATAAATTGATGGTATTACATTAATTTAGATGTAATCCGGAATTCCTTATAGTCACTAAAAATAGGTTAACATTTCTTCAGGTTTATAAGACAACAATAACGGCTGGATGATTGTCTGGAGAACTTCAAAACATTTTTCATAATTTGGTTTCCTTCTTTTTGAATACTGAGTCCAAATGACATAAATATCATAGGGAATTGACATAACTTTGCATTTCTATACTATTTCTTTAATTATTCCTCATAATCCACTTAAAATATTTGCATAACATTAAATCACCATTGGAGCTGACACATGCTTCAAGTAACATCAGAATAAGTGCCCAGATGTTAGCATGAACATATATTCACTCTTAAACCTCTACAAGATTTCTAAATGATGATTTTCACTTAGCAATATTTTTAATCTTTAGATTAGATTGGCTTCTCTAGTGAAATCTGTATAGGCCATTGTAATTCTGAGAAGGTCAAGATATGATTTTATTCATTAATAAATTTGAATTTCAATTTGAAAAACACAAAATATTTGTAAAGAAAAGGAAGAAACCGATACTGTGAAGAAAAATTAAAAACGAATGAACGAAATCACAGCATACACAAAACGAAAATAGAATACCTTTTTTTCAAAAAATGAGCAGCATTTTATAAAAAGCAGCATAAATTTTAATTTGGCGAATGATTCTGAAATAACCGATCTTAATAGTCTAAAGCCTGTTACAACATTAAATATATTATTTTCTATTATTTTAACTTTCTTCAATTTGTTTTCACAGTTTTTCAATATTTCTACTTTTTTTGGTAATTTTGGTTCGTTGTTTATTTATTTTTTTCATTTAATTTATTTTCTTTTAGAATTTTCTATAGTATATATTGTTTTCTTTTACAGTTAAGTATGAATATTTATTTTTATTAATTTTTCTTAGTTTACAATGTTTTATCTTTCATTTTAATTAGTTGGTGCATATCTTTTTACTCAATGGTACATTAATGCTTCCTTCCATAATGCTTTTATTTTTCTTTAAATATTGAGATTACTTCCTATCTTATTTTTTCATCAAAATATTTTATTTATGTTGATCTTATTATCATAAAAATATTTCAAAATCAAAAATTTTATCATCAAATATTTTATTTATGTTCAACTTATTTTGAATCGAATCAGAATATTTTTCTGGGAAGATTATTGAAAATTAACTTTTGCATTTTATTTAAATATTTATCAGAATTAATCACACAACATACGTATGTTAAAGTATGTTATGTATAAGGCCTTATTTCCCATCTTCAGTAATATTGAAGTAAAATTTATATTACGATGTTATCAAATAAAAATGTAAATATAATTGTTTTTGGTTTATATTTGTATATCGTAACAATGGAATATATTTAAAAAATAATTCGTATTTTAATGTATATGCAATTAATATAAATTCTTTTTTTTTTACATTTATTGAACTTGGAAGTAATTCTTTCTCGAACTGAAATAGACAAATTTTACTTTTAAAAATATATATAGTTGCCTTAACAATAAGTTTAAAATGCAGTATTTCATATATTTTTTTTTATTAGCGTGTAGTTTAAGAGGCTCAAAATTGAAGAATATTTTGTAACTTTTAAAAATCTGAAGACGAATATGTTTTGGGATCCTTCAAAGGGAATCAATGTTTTGAAGAATAAAAGATTCCGTATTTTTATATGCGGTTAAAAATCTTTGTTTGAATCTTATAGGAAAGGTGAATGCCCGGTTAATGTAGAGCGGTTAACAATATACATTAATACGACATTAGTGGAAATGACTTAGCACATTCGTCTAGACAGAATTTTGTTTGTTTGTTTGTTTGGAAGCCTTATGAGACGCTGAACAATATTTGGAAAAACATAAATTCAAAAGATATTATTTTCAATTAAAAATAATCTATTCTAAAATTTTGTATGAATCTTGTTCGAAATTTAATTTCGAAAGCTTAAATTAGAAGTTCAATAGGCACATGAAAAATGACCAACAAAAGATAAAAAGTTTTCAAAAAATGTCTGAAAAAGGAAACAATGAAAAAAATAATTCAAAATGAATATGAATGAGCTTAAAGAAAGCTTACTTTCGAGTCCCAGGCTCCAGAGAAGTAATTACTACCAAGAAACGAAAATACCTTCAAATTCCTCTAATGCATTTTTTTATTTCACCAGCAAAACATTCTTAAGTACAAAAAAGTTGGAAATGTTTACAACATAAAGAATAAAAACAGATAATTCTGCTACAAAAATCAATTATTAAATTAAATATTAAAATAAGAGCAAACGATAAATTATTACAGTAGACAGTAATAATCTGTTCGGATATTAAAAAAAAGCAGAAAATAAAAACTTTAACTAAATATGTATTGGCAATGTAGATTCATGTGGTGACCGGGTATGACAGTTTAGTCCCACTGTAGCTCATGCCTGTCGTAAGAGGCGACTAAAATGGGTACCCTCCGTCTGGGGATATGCCACTGGGGACTATATCAGGTGACCTCAGGGACTAGCCTTCTGTAGGGAAGTACGAGCATTATGCTCCCGAAGCACTGTGTTGATCTTTTTCTTTCTCATGGGGTTTACTGCCTTTGGTAAACACGAGTGACGCAGCCCCGGGGTACTTTAGCGATTCTTCTCTATTTTCAACCCTCCTTCTTTTCAACCAATTGTCGTCTTTTTACAACGTTTTTCTGAATTTCACTTGGTGTGTGTGTGAGAGTGTGTGTGTGTGTGTGTCATCAAATTTTCGATCGTTAATTTAACCAACTTCCCATCAAGCTAGAGCTTTGAAATTTTGGGAATCGTTCGTACTCGCCTAACAATGCAATATTTAGACGTTTGCGACAAGTTTTAACTAATATTTCAATAGTTTTAATAAGTCAAAATATTCTTTCCTCTCGGCGCTTTTAGGATTGAGGAAAAAAATTTCTTTCCCCCTCTGGGAGCACCGGGCAATCCCCACACCGCATGAGGTATCGTAAACCTTTTGTACTCACAAAGGGGAGATGCTATCTCCCCTTTACCAACTCCAAGATAGTAAGGGTTGCTGACTTTTAGTCAGTAATCATTCGCAAGAAAGAAAGTTTCCAATATTTGGCACCGTGTCTTATCACAATAATTTTTTTCTGAATTCTGGTTCCCATTCTTTTTTTAATAGAATGACTTACAAACTTTCAAATGCATGTTTTGATTTTATGAGTATTATGAATTTTTTAATACTCACACAAATATCTCTTTTTAAGTAAATTTAAAGTTAAAAATAACAGTTTTAACTAATATTTCAATAATTTTCTCTAATAAACTTTGCCACCATATAAAAACGTTGTTTTTAAAAACGTTGGTTTTTATATAGAATTATTCAATTTTTTCCCGTCTAGACCACAATTAAATCTTGTTTGTCGCAGCATAGCCACATCTGGCTCTTGCACCAATAACGTTCACATTCACTCACTGTCTTAGCAATGTAAATATACCGAAAGTAAACTAAATGTAATTATTACAATTGAAATGTATTATAATGTCAATCTTTTGAGTCTAACCTCATGAATCCTTTATTTTACGTCGATTCATTTTTGTTAACATCATTTTCTCAAAACAATAACATGTTAGCACGTGTTTGTAAATTCAATAATGGTTGACACATCAATTACTGACAATGGAGAATTCCAGAGCATCGTAAATATCAATCTGTTAACCATTTTCCTTAAGGAAATTTTCTGTTTTCAAGTTTCCTACGGGAAAAAGGTGAAAAATTATAACATATATTCTTTTTCTATTGCTAAAATTCAAAAATTAATAAGATTATTTATGATACTCTCTGACTGGCTAATAGTGAAAATAAATTGCAAGGAACTGCGTGATGGTATGTCAATAGAAGGCATGTATTTTTAAAGACTGTGACCAAATAATAGTTATTCTAAGAAATAATTTTTTTAATTGATGTTAGATTCACTAAATCTGATTTTGATAATTTGAGACAAATCAATACTTCAACAATGAAAATATTTCTTAAATAGAGTGACAATTTAATAATTGTCGATTCTAAAAGATTGAAGGTACAAAAGTAATTTATTCTTCG
Source organism: Nephila pilipes (assembly GCA_019974015.1). Taxonomy (NCBI): domain Eukaryota; kingdom Metazoa; phylum Arthropoda; class Arachnida; order Araneae; family Nephilidae; genus Nephila; species Nephila pilipes. The sequence goes on from BMAW01055817.1 coordinate 362,267, forward strand.
TCTTTTAATATTTTATAGAAGAAATATATATGTATTTTTTATGAATTTTTTTTTTTTCTAACATATTGGTATTTTAAAAATCAAGTAACTTAAATAAATTATTTTTTTGGGAATTATAAAAAAAAGTATGAAATTTATCTGAGATATCTAAATACAAAAAAGTATTGAAATAATAAATGTATTTAAATGCATAAAACTATCTTTAGCTACAATAAACTAATTCAAATAATTTCTTCTCAGATTAATTACTAAATAATTATGATTTTTATTATGGGAAGAAAGAAAGAAAAATAATTTCTAATAATTAAAATTTATTTCCTATTAAAAATAATTTCTACAAATTCTGCAGGAAGAATAATTTATACTTTTGCGTGAAAAAAAATACGAAGATAAGGAGATTCTTAATGAATCACTGCTCAACAAATGATTTCACTGTAAACAACTAAGATTTCAAAGTTCAATTTCAAGCTATTTTTAACTGTTTTTATTAAGACTTTTCTAAAATCCGACATTACAGTTATTTTGCAAAACATTGAGTAAGATTTACAAATAACAACAATAATAAATTTTAAAAGGGAAAAAAATGTAAAAATAAAATTATTTAGGCACAACATCAATCAAAATATCTTTCTCCTGAATTGTTCTTTGTTTATTATAACTAACTGTTAATAATTAATTCTGCTATAATTTTACTGTTTACAGTTGTATCAACTCATTCACGACAAAGGGAAACATTTTTTTCCCATTTTAAAAATGAAGATTATCGTCCTTGTGAAAATAGAACGAATGTTTAACGCAATTGCATAAACAGGAGCGTTTAGGGAAGGAAAAAAAAAGTCGCCAAATCATTTGGTTCCAATGATAAAACATTCGCGGGCTATACTCTATTATTATTTCAGTTTATTGTGTCACGTAATAATATGATTACTGTTTTTTATCAAATGTTTTGTGTTATTCTGTAATTATAATTTTGTGCAATTTATGGGGAAAATAATTCGAGATAAGAACCAACGTTTTTAAAAACAATGTTTTTATATGGTGGTAAAGTTTATTAAAAAAATTTATTGAAATATTAGTTAAAACTGGTCGCAAATATCTAAATACTGCATTGTTAGGCAAGTAAGAATGGTTCCCAAAATTTCAGAGCTCTAACTTGATGGGAAGTTGATTAAATTAATGATAGAAAATTTGATGACACAATGATGCACGCACAGACACTCCCCAAGTGAAATACATAAAAACGTTAAAACTAACTAAAATTAATTAATTTACCCCGTAAATTAAATGGTTGGAATGCAGTTTAACCCAACCACCCTTGGCGACAAGAATTATTTGGCAGTATTATGCCAAATGTGGCTACCCTGTTCCGTTTTACGGACAACGTTTAGCCAAAAAAAATCGCCGTTTGGTGCCAATTTTTGAAATCGCGCCAAGTGGTTGAGCTAAACTGCATTATTAAAGAAAATATTAGTTAAAACTTGTTGCAAATGTCTAAATATTGCATTGATAAGCAAGTAAGAACGATTCTCAAAGTTTCAGAGCTCTAACTTGATGGGAAGTTGGTTAAATTACGATCGAAAATTTGATGATACATACTCCAAGTGAAATACATAAAAACTTTAAATAATATTTCCCATTAACTTCAACAACAACAACAAAAAAACTACACATTGTTATATATTTTTCTTATGAATTATATTTATTTTACGTCTAATCAAGCTAAAATAAACAGTTTCATACTAATATTTACTCATAGCAACCTTATGATTCTTTCAGGGTCACAGTTCAATATTAAATTTAAATTTCGTTTACGAGCACATTCCTCTCTTTTTTAAATTAAATTAACATTTCTATTTTAGAAAAGAATCAAGTTTTCTTCATAAGCTATAACATTTAATTCTCGTGAGAATCATTTAGAATAAATCTAATAGCAATGTATACGCATGAGATACAAAGTTAAAATTATTATTAAAATTAATATGAAAACTTGGTTATTATTATGCGCGCGCGAATACAAAGAAGAAAACTCGTGCAGAAGGAATTGGTTTGTTCGTCAAAGCCTTTGCCTGCTTTCACCAGTAATGAACTTAATTTTTTAAGAAATACTTTTAAAAGTCATACATTTCTCTTAAAATTCTAACTCGATTGTAGTAAAACTCGCTAAAGAAGAAGGATTTTTCCCCTTAATGATTGACATATCACCTTTATATACAATTAGAAATTTTTAAAATGACTAAATATATTATCAATCTATTTAGAATTTTAAAGTAAAATGCTGCGCTAGGACTATTTTTTTCTTGAAACTATTAAATTACTTATTCTAAATCTGGTTTCTCATTTTTCGTCTGCTACTGAACTTCCCTGCATTTTTAATGACCTGAACTGCCTACCTGCGGTTCCGAAAATATGCTTCACAGATAACTGAGCCATGAAGAAATTTTCGGCATTGACAGTTATTAGACAAATGAAATGTAATAGAAAAATTTAAATCAAGATACTCTCCAAGATAATTTTCGGGTACGGCCGTGATATCGACAAACGTGAACATATTAAACACTACATGCTATTCAATAAAATATTATCTAAAATGTTATCTATTTATATATTAAACGAGTACTTAATAGGAATTTTTCAGAAACGTGATGGAACACTCGTTCTTGATAGAACAGTCTTATTTTTCTTTTTCATTGATTCGCTGTAGTTTTCCGAATAATTAATTTTCATGGAACATCAAAAAGAACATTTAACAAGAGTTTTAATATGCGATGCAATTTTTGAGCTATAAGTATCTTGTAATGCATAGCTTCTAAGAGCAATGTAACGAGACTCACGACTCCGATTAACCCTAGTGACCTTTTATTTCTAGTGACCTAGAGGTTTACTGTTTCTGGTAAAGAAGGGTGAAGCACCCTTTAGACATCATAGCGATCCTTCTCCATTTTTCAATCCTTCTTCTTTTCAACCAATTTTTACCTTTTCCATTTGATTTTTCTGAAGTCTAGCTTCCAGATACACTTTGTTTGGCGCAGTATAGTCAGATTTGGCTCTTGCGCCATAAACCTTTTCTTTCACTCATTCACTCTACGAGCAAATAGCAGTTTCTTCAAGTGAACAAGAAACTTCAAAGCTGTAATGGTTCACTTTCGTGCTTTTCTCACAGGAAGATTTTCTTCAAAAGAAAAGAAAAATCGAAACTATTTTTTTCTATAATGATAAATCGAGTAAAGAAATTTTAAGAAATTCTCTAACTCTAATTCTCCAATGAATCAAATGATCAAATATTGATTGGTTAATGTATTGTTAATAATATGAGTAACTTACAATCATAGCAATTAAAACATAGCTATTGTACCGGCCCTTTAAAATGATACTTAATAAGACATGTAATGGAGTTTAATGGTGACTAATTTTTCTACTGAAATTATTAATTATTAATTTTTAAAGGATTATAGAACTTATTCTCAAATTATTGCAGCTCAATGCGCTACGTACAGGGTAGATACAAAGGAATTATAAATAAACTTTCAAACTTAATGAATAAATTTACTTTCTTATTTCTTATATGCATGACAAAAACCATGTTTTGCCTCATATGTTAATATGTTCAGCAGTTAGATTCAAAAATAGCGACTGATATTAGTTTTGAATTTTTTTGAAGCCTTTATATGAACTTAGATAAAAAAAAAAATGTATTCCTTGATAAAAAAAAAAATGAATAATTTGAATATCATTTTAAAATTAACAAATATTTATGTCTTCGTTTGTATATTTTAATTTACTTATTTTGATTCAGTTTAATATTATAATTACATTTATTCAAAAATGAAAGCATGTGGAATTACGATTCTAGAATATTACTCAATATTCAAAATCTGTCGATTCTTCTATGCAATAATAAAAAGACAAATATATTCACATCAATCATTTTAACTAATAGCGGTTTTTAACAATAGGGGGAAAAGTGTTTAGCTTTATGAAGTATTTTTTGTATTTAATATTTAAAATTGAGAAAGAACTGCACATTACGAGAAATAATTACAAATATCTCTGTTACACTTGCTTGTTGAATACCAAATGAAATATAAAGAATTTACTTCGTTTCCTAGATTAGTTTTTATTTTAATTAGTTTGCTCATGAATTTGAAACGAAGCTGTTTTCTGAAAGAAATGTTAACTGTTTTTGTATCTTAATGACATAATTTATCATTTCGAAAATATTGTATCACAAACTACAAGGTGATTAGAAGGAACATTATGAAGGCTGATTAATGAAGACTTAATTAGACAACAACATAGTATAAAACCCAAGGACAATCATTAGCAGAACTTCACGCTAAAAAAAAACAGGTCTTATTCATAGTAAACCGGCATATTTAGCAAAAGTTTCACCCTTTCAAATTAGGCACATGTGGGATTCCTATTCTACCTCTTTTAATGCGCATATCATACGCGAGCAATTGTCGGTGTCCAATTTCTGCTTTTGCCAAATGAAAATAAAAAAGAAGAAATAGCAGACGCTTAAAAGAAGACAAAAGGTTCTTGAGCCAAGGGCTCCATTACAGCATAAATCACCGACCACAGTAATTGCTTCCCGCCAAGCGGCAGAGGTCGTAGCCAAACGACTGAGGTTGGGTCTTGCGGGTTGCGCCAAGTAATGAAGCCACCACTGTTGTTCATGAATAAAGTAATAGTCCACTGCCAAAGAGATTTCGAGAGATGAAGTTTGCTTATTCCATCTGCGTTCCTAGAAATCAATTGGTGGCTTCTTCTGGAAGAAAACAATTATCTCTTGTTCATTGTCTATCGAGATTGCCGTCTGAAGAGAATATTTAGGAACAGCAAATGGTTGTTGCTTCAGAGACTTACAACGTCAATAACTGTTATTGTGTTGCTGAGGTGTGTCCCTGGCTTCAGAGATAAGCGAGGATGGGTACAGCCGATTAATAACACTCCTTTTGGCACCCCAGACTGTGAAGGCAACAATATGAAAGACATAACTATACCCTTGGGTGCCGACAGGGTCGATAGTATCTTCGGACGATAACGTGAAAAGTAATTTACATTCCTTAAAAATAGATTTTATCTAATAGTTGTTTAACATGAAAACAGATAGGTATATCTAGATGTAAAATAGATTTGTGAAATGCTGATTATACTATCTCAAGGATCTGTTGAGCAATAACTAGAAGGGCTGGTAACAAGCCAAATGATACTCTGCATTAGAGTAATAATAAAATCTGGATCTCTCTTTATTGTGTAATTTGATAAATAAGTATATGAATACATTACGCATACACTAAATGTTCACATCAGTTACCAATGTAAAATATATGGCAAAGAAATAACATGTTTACTAAACGAAATTTGCTTCTTTGATGAAATCCCTACCCCTTTGTTTTTTCACAATGATATTACTATTTTTAGATATTAAATGATGGATTCGTTTAAGATGTCAACAAAGAGAGTGCGGATAACAACTTTTTTGTTGTTCAGATCATATTTTTCACTTATAATTTTCATTTTTATGCATAAAAATAAACTTTTCTTACAATTATTAGACGATTTATATAAAACGAAGAGATAAAAGTAGAACTATTTTTCAGAATTAAATAAATCCCTTAAACATCAATAAAGACTTTAAATAAATCCAAAAACCGTACAAAATAATATTTAAGTAAATTTAAGATTGAGAGAATTTAACTCCAGAGTGTGATATATTTTCTTTGTCCCAGATGCGAAACACTTCTAAGTGTTTAATGTGATTGTTTATTAATGTCGCACTGAGAAGCAACATGAGGGCAATTGGTGACGGACACCGTAATTTCGAATTTTGGACACATAACGAGGACGAGGAGAGTTGGCACCTACCTCTCCAAATTTTCACACCCCGCCAACAGGAGAACTCAAGACTTCTGCTAGATTTAACGTGTATCAGTCCCGCTACACGGCGGGTCTTTAGTGGCATCAGGATTCGAACCAACGACTCGACGAAAACAACGCCGGCCGCAAAGCCGCAAACATGACCACCGGGCTATCACGGTCGGTTTAGTTGGTTTGTATTTTGGTTTTTAATTAACGTCGCACTAGGAGCAACAAGGGCTATTAGCGACGGTCCTCCTAATTTTGAACCAAATTCATGTGACGAGGACGACACCTGAGCTGGCATCCCCCCTCTCCTAACATCCACACCACAACAAAGGGAGGACTTTAGGTCTCTACAGATTTAATGTGCATCAGCTCAATCTATGACTCTAGTGGATCTATGGATCTAATCTATGAATCTAGTGGCATCAAGCTCAACCTATGAATCGACGAAAACCGCCGGTCATGAGTCTGTTGATCACGGTCGGTAAGAATCCAAAAACTTTAAACAGCAAAAATATTTCTAGACGCAAAGTAGAACAGTAAAAAAAATTCTGATCGATTATCAGAGAATTTGCCAGTTATATTACTTCTTTACTTCTACACGTTTTGTTTATGTAAAAATGATTTTTCTAAAAAAAACTAAGTTTTTGGTATATTTAAGTAAATCAGATCGGGGCCCCTTTTAGCAGCGAATGTGTTGTTTTCATTACCGCGTATTAGAATAAGGTTTGCTCTTTTTGTTGGCATCTGTACATATTTATTGTTACTACTCATGCAGTAAATAAAATGCTTTAAGGCTTCATTCCACCAGCTGTTTTGATTTCGTGAATGTAATGTTAACCCTAGATGATTTCTACCACCGTCCTCAAATATTTACTATTTTATCTATTTGAAGGCAAAAAAAAGTGCATTCGAAAGGGCAAAAAAATAATAAAGAATAAATTAATCGTTTGTGGATTTTCCGGTGTCTTTAAAAAATATTCTAAAATATTTTCAAAAATTTAATATAAAATGTTATTCAGCAGACCCTTTTTTCTTTCAGATGCACTTTATTGCATTCAAATAGATAAAATAGCAACTGTTAGAGCACGGTAGTAGAAATTCCATAAAACAAATGTTACGCTCACAAAATCAAAATGGCCGGTAGACGGGACCCTTATTGTATACAATCAAATAAGTAAAATGTTTATAAAAAATTTATTTACAAAGATTTTGCCTCAGAAATTGATAGTCGAAAGTGATTTGACCAACGAAAAGTAAAATAAAATATTAATTTGAGATGTTATGTTATTTATTTTAAATATCATAAGTCAGGATCAGACCAACTTAGCATTAAATTGAGAATGGCAAAATTTAATTACCCGGTTTTATCCGAATATACCTGCGTTTTTTCTAAAAATAGTTGCTTAAAAAACAATAACGCAGCCTAAATATGGAATTTTTTTTACATATATAAATAAACGCATTCCACACCTGAAGCTTTCATGCGTATAGAAGGCCTCTATACGCATCATTTCTTTATTTATTTTGACAAACGCAATCAATTAAATTTCCTAATCTATTAAATGGGCAAATAGTTAAAATTCATTACAGTACTCTGGATTAAATTGAGTTCGTTTTGTTACGATCGAGTTCAAATTGTTTCACAATAAATATTGTCTAATCTGAACCAAAATGCATTTTATGTACAGAAGTAAAAAAAAATAATTGTGTGCGTTTTTTCAATTTTACCAATCTTCTCGAATTCATCAAATCAGAGCGGTGCTATACAATTCGTCTGACCGCAGTAAGCTGTAGGCGGCGAATAAAGAAGAAACGCTATTAAATTCTCCCAACACCGTAACAGAAGTGTCTCAACTTTGACCTCCCACACCCATCCCTTAACTTGAGTTCGGAATTAGCTCGGTAGACGTGTTCGGCTTGCCAGACCATTCATTTACGAATTTATATTCTTAAAATTATTATCATCATTATTGTTATTATATATAAATATATAAAAGAGTCTCATTTTCAGTATCGTGGAATAATGCCTTTGGATTCCGGCGCTGAAAACATCGCAACTCTGTAAAGATGGAAATTTGAAGATAGTTCAATGAACGAAATTTCGAGGAGGTATGCGTCATTCTGTGATATTTAGCCGATATTTCTCTCCCTTCCCCCTTTAACTAAATTTTCGTAATTTCTTTTCTTTTAGTCTTCTGAATCGAATTGTTTTCATCTGAAACTCCTCAGAAAACTTCGTTATCTTAAAGGTCCCATCTTCCGGTCATTTTGATTTCGGCAACGTAATGTTAATCCTATGGGATTTCTACTATACTACGTCCTCTTCAAATCTGTACTATTTCATCTATTTGAAAACAAAAAAAGTGCTTCCGAAAGAGCAAAAAATAAAGAAGATTTTTCGTCTGAGTTTTAAAATTATTTTTACCCCTATTTTAACTATTCGTTTGTGTGTTTTTCAGTATTTAAAAAATATTCTCGAATATTTTCAAAAATCGAGAAGAAACTTTAATTCCTCAGAAACCTTCATTATGTTTTACTCTTTCGGATGCACTTTATTACATTCAAATAGATAGAACAGTGAGTATTTGAAAACGGTAGTAGAAATTCCACAAAAATTAATATTCAAAATTTACAAAATCAAAAAAGCCAGTTCACGGGAACCTAAGGGGCGTCGGAACCTTACATTTTTCAAAAAATAACTCTACGATGATTAGAAGCTTCCAAAACTTTGTTTTAAATCATCATTGAAACAGGGATAAGCCCATTCAATTGGCAAAAAAAAAAAAAAATGTACGCAACACACTTCATTTTTGGTTGATTGGTAAATGTGTGACCTCTAATTGATATTTTTAACTTTTACTAAAATTTAGAATGCATTGATTTTTAGAATGTATACAATGAATAGAACGGGAACATTTTTTTGACGCTTGAAAAAAAATATGAGCGGTCAAAAGTTTTAAGATGGAAAGTCTTTGTCAGGAAAAATATAAATTGGCAGAGGCAGTAATTGACAGTTTGCAAACATAGAACAGTCTATCCATACGGAGAAATTTGTCTACATTTTAGGATAAGCGACACGCCGTATGGGCTGTATTTTTCATAAATTACCAACGGATGAAAAGCCTCAGCACAGATTTTCATATGAATCGCAGATACTTGGTGTTACTTTATAAAAACGAAAATGCTTGTGGAAATTTACCATCATTAACGCAGTTTACCTATTGCTGTTGTGGAGGCTAAGAGACCTATTTTCAGAGATTTATCAAATTCAGAATAATTGAAGAAATGTTTGCATGGCTATATTCAAAACCCGAATGAGAATGTTTATATAGGGATAGGGTCTAGTTCCCTAAAAAATCATTTGTACAAAAATAAGTTTTCTCTTTAGGGTACATATGATGCTATATAATCCTTTAATACGAGCAGTGTTTTAAAATGGAAAATTTTGATAGAAAATTGAACATAGAGCCTGGTTATTAAACGATACAGGCAATGAAACACTTCGACAAGAAGAGGTTGTTAAAATTAATTTACAACAAGCAAAGGATGTTAGAAATGAAAAAGGACTAAAAAGGAAAAGAGAGGATGGTGGAATTTTAAGAAATGAGGGTAATTTAAAGTATGGAGCAGGTGTGTTCTGACAGTTAAGTACTTTTACATTGAAACTCGTTTTTTCTCAAAATGTGAATTTTCATGCACGATGTACCTTTTCTAAGAAATTACTGTTCATAGGTATGTAATTTTTGTAAGGCATGTTCATACTTGCTAATATATATTGAAATGAGCTTTTTTTTAAAAAAAAAAAAATGAGAAATGAATTTTTTAAAAATTTATTTGTGCGAAAAAAGAGTCAAAAATTATATATATATATATATATATATATATATATATATATTATATTTATATAAAATTACAAAATATTTCTGACAAAATATTTTGTAAAAAAATAAATAATTCAAAATTATACTAAAGCTTATTTCAGTATACTGAGAAAGATATATTTTATTGGAGTAAAAAATTTCAAACTTGTATCTATAATAGATTTTGAGAAAAGGTACTTTAAAAATGGTCAATTTAACATTGTCGATGTAGGAGGTTCCAACTAACGCTCATTCGGTTTTGAAATTAGGATTTCTTCTTCTGGCCATTTAAATTTCGTATCGTAATATTAATCCTATGAAACTCCTATTTCTGTACTCAAATCTATACTATTTTATTTATTTGAATGCAAAAAATTATACCCGAAAAGGCAAAAATTAATCAGGGATACTGCGGAATGACATTTTCACCCCAATTTTTGAAAATACTTTAAAATATTTTTTTGGAAACCGTCAAACTCCCTGACGAATATTTACAATAGGAGCAAAAATACTTCTAAAATTCGGAGGGGGAAATGTAATTCCACAGAAACCTTCATTACTTTCTTCTCAATCGGACGTACTTTCTTGCATTCAATAAGATAAATTATTAAGGATTTAGGAACGATAATAGCAGTGCCAGAGCTTTAACTATATGTTCACAAAATCAAAATGGTTCTTATGAATATAGGGACAACCATCAACTAAAAATTTAACTAGTGAACACAATATTAATGCCATGGAATTTCTACTTACTCGCATTAATTTGAATGCAACAAAGACTGTCGTATTAATTTGAATGCAACAAAGTACATTCAGAAGAATAAAAATTAAGGACGGCTTCTGATTCATTCCATTAACCCTTCTTGGGAATGGGCATTTTTTAAAAAGGATTTTTGAATTCTGAATACCCACAAATGAACCACTAAAACAGTCATAAAACACCTTCTGAAATAGATGGAAAAAGTTAAGCACATACGCAGAGATAAAAACCTCCATTATATTTTAATCTCAAACATGTATTTATTGTATTCAATAAATACAACAGGATAAATAAAGAAAAGAAAATATCGAAACAACAAAGAATTAACATTACTTTCGCGAATTCAAAACAGCTGGGTCGTCATTTGACCGATATTCAAAATGACGAGATCCGTCGCCAATAGCCATCGTGTTGCTTCTAGTACGACGTTAAAGCCAGACCAATCAAATCAACTGGCATACAGGAGACTTTAAGTAAATTTTAAATTTTCCGCACGAAGTTTCACAAAGCAAACAATACATGATGAAAAGTAAAATTTGATATGATTGATAGCTTTATAAAATTGGGGATGGTTAAAAAGAATCCCTCAGTTTTCAAATTAATCTTCAGATTCAGTATACATACGATATAGTGTATATTCCGCCTTTTTAAATATCTGTTTCTTGATGCTTTTGATTAAAATACTTTTAGAAAATTCAAACTCTAAAATTTTTTTGCTTAGTCCTTTGGATACACTGTTAATTTTATGTGTGCCTAATTACTCTTTCTATGAATCAATGTTTATCAATTAATCAATTTTATTTTTACTAAAATGAAGTGAACAATGCAGTCATGTCCATTATGGTAGACGCTATTCTTGTTTCCTGAATTCAGTTCATTTGACACATGGAATGTTTCGAAACTCATAGGGAAAATATTTAAGAAAGGATAGAAAACATCAAAACAGTACAAAGGTGAAGGGTAAGCGGTGAATCTCTAGATGACGCTGTAATGAATAGCATAAAGCGCGAGTTTTCACCTAAAATCCACGGTAGAAATGACGATGTGTAAGAAAACTCCCGCTTTATACTTTTAATAGGCAATAAATATGGAATATTTTTAGGTAATAATTATGGAAACTCCGTTCGCTTGAGCGCGAGCGTCAGAAAAAATAAGCATAATTTTTGCATGAGCTTATTTAATTTAATTAAATTCACCATAAGCCATGCATACTTTATGACGGCGTTCCTTCATTATATAACTCTACTGTCATCTTAAAGTCTAATTAAATAATTAATAGGTTCAAACTCCTATTGAAAATGCGTAAGAGAAGGACAACACACTTTATGTTATCTATCAAAGAATATGAAAGATCGCTCTTTCCCGAACCCATCTTAACTCCGTTAAGCCTAGTTTGTGCTCAAATAATAAAATGTCAGCGAACCAAATGATTCATTGCAATCCAAGCACTTTTCGATTTTTCCTGATTACTGTACGTCTGTCTCCATGCCTCCTGAAGTCCACGGTAGAAATGATGAAGCGTAAGAAAACTCGCTATTTATGTTTTCCCTTACAGCGCCATCTAGAAGTTCACTGCTTGCTCTCCGTCTGTGCATTTTATGGTAAAAATTGCTGACTTAGATGTCTTCTATCACCCCTTAAATTTTTGCCTATGAGTTTCGAATCACCCTGGATAACACGCTAAAAGAAATAAGATTATCTCTGAGATAATAAAGTGATAAGTACAAATTAGATTACTAATTATACAATTATTTTATTATTATTCATAAATATAAAAATAAAATTTAAAATATAAAGAAAACATTTTGTGTAAAATCAAAAGTGAAAATAATTTATTTATGAAGTAAAATTTATGTTGTGAGCAAATAGGGACTGCAGTAGTATACTTGCATAATTGCTGTCTTCCTGGCAGCCAATGTATGAGTCGCGTCATATATTTGAGTCCTGATTTTACTATATATTACTTTGTAGTTTATCTTTTTGCTCATATGAAATAGCTTATGATTTCTGTTATTTCTTTTTGTCTCATTCTGTTGTTAAATTCCCTTGAATTATGATTTAATCGTGTGTGTTTTCTCTCTTTTTTTTTTTAGCTCTGTTATTCGGCTATGAAGTGGTACTTTGATTAGAGACTGCCTTAAAGACGTAATTGAGCAATGACGAGTGGCCTTAAGCAGAAAGTGTCTTGAGTAACGATGCAGGTTTTAGCTTACGACGTCGATTGGTGATGAACTTCAATGAATTATGACTCCTGATTAAGGAAAATATATTTTATTATACACATATACAATTAATGGTATTTGAGAAATTCGCATTCAAATTTTAGAAAATATTTATTCCTACTTCCTTTATATTTTCTTCACTTACAATTTATTCTAAGAGGTCCATTGTTACAATTGAAGGAAATTACGCCTTAAATAATAACGACTTAGGTGATAATCCTGGAACGAATACTGTCGTTAACCAAGGTACTATTATATTAGTGTTACTTAAATATTAGATTATATTAAGTTAGTCAAGTTATTATATTTCGTTGTTCAGTTTGTTGTCTAATATAAGTTTTTTTGAGTTCTTCTTGTCTTAACGAAAACTTAATTTTCTTACTGATTTGACTGTGTAGTTACTGCAAACAGGATTATGCTGTAAAAATATTGGTAAATCTCTTGTACTCTGATATATTGCTTGTCCCATCCTGTACTTGTTGGTTTTTATATAAATACTTTTTTTCAAATTAATAAGATGAAATTAATGTTGTTTGGCGGGCTGAAGTGATTGTCTTCTTGGAGGAGAGGGGGGAAGGGAGGCTTTTGCAACTGTAAGGCAATGGTTCCCAATGGGGTAGGTGTTATCCCCCGGGGTTATTGAAGAGATCTAAGACGGCTTTTTTGAGTCAAAACTAATTCATTAGGTGTTGAGGATAAACTGCTACCCCCTCCCCGAACTGTACTCGCAAGAACGTGATAATAACCTTAATTAATATTAAAAATCAGCAAAAGCATGTTTCAACAATTAGTTCTAAATGTCTTTTACGTGAAATGAGTCTACATTAAAATTAAGTATTGGTACCTAAAGGCTTTGTTCCTGATAACTTTTTGACAACTAGTACTGAACGAGTTGCAGCATGCGCAGTGCACTATATGCTGTGATTTTTCAGATGTTAATACACAAGCAGTATGTAACTATATTAATATCAGAAAATACACATCTATATTATTATCTTCAAGGACGGAGTCGGCGTGTATGTGTTTTTCCTTTGAAAAAGAAGCATGTGAACATTATTATTAAATACTTATCTAATAATATTTATAAGAACAATAAAATGCACATTATAATAATTCGAAATAAAAACCAACGTTTTTAAAAACAACGTTTTTATATGGTGGCAAAGTTTATTAAAATATTAGTTAAAACTGGTCGCAAATATCTAAATATTGCATTGTTAGGCAAATAAGAACGGTACCCAAAATTTCAGTGCTCTAGCTTGATGGGAAGTTTGTTAAATTAACAATAGACAATTTGATGACACACTGATACACATACATACAGACACACACCAAGTGAAATACATAACAACGTTAAAACTAACTAAAATTCATTAATCCGGTAAATTAAATGGTTGGAATACAGTTTAGTCAAACCACTCTTGGAGACAGGAATTATTTGGCGGTATTTTGCCAAATGTTGCTATATTGGTCCGCGAAGCGGACTTAACATTCAGCCAAAACAAAAAAAAAAAAACACAAGTTTGGCAATTATTCAAATTGCGCCAAGTGATTGGGCTAAACTGCATTATTTAAAAAAATATGAGTTAAAACTTGTCTCTAACGTCTAAATATTGCATTTTTAGGCGAGTACGAACGATTCCCAAAATTTCAAAGCTCTAGCTTGATGGGAAGTTGGTTAAATTAACGATCGAAAATTTGATGACACACACACACACTCACACACACACCAAGTGAAATTCAGAAAAACGTTGTAAAAATGCATTAGACCAAGAAGTAAAATTGAAGAATCAATACTACACTCTATAACAACAACAAAAAAATAAAAAAACGACGCACCAAGAAGGAGTTGTCCGATGGAAACAAAAATTGGTGGATAGGAAAATTATGTACATAGTAGAAATGATTAAAATTTCAGAAAAATTGAATGATTTATTTCAGAGTTACATAGTTACAAAGTAACGAGCTCAATAAGGAGTTGACCCCCCTCTAACCTGGATGCAAACTGCCACACGACGTGGCATAGAGTGATAAAGCTCCCTGATGGTCTCCTGCGGTATTTCTTGCCAAATTTGCTCCAATTGTGAGACGACGCCATTAACATTTCCTGGTAGATTTAGTCACCTTCCCATCATGTCCCAGACATGCTAGATTGGAGAGAGATCTGACAGGCCAAGGAAGTGTTTGACAAGCTGTAAGACAGTTCAGAGCAACATGTGCCGTATGTGGCCTGGCATTATCTTGCTGAAAAATAAGGCCAGGGTACTGCAAAAAGAACGGTAGCAAAGCAAGTCTCAGAATTTCGTCGATGTACCGCTGTGCTGTAAGTGTGCCTCTAATGCCGACCAAAGAGATCCGGCTATCAAAGGAAATGACACCCCATACCATAACTTCTTGTTGAGGACCTGTTTGTAGTGCAATAGGAAAGCAGGATCAGCACGCTGCCCTGGGCGTCTCCAGACTTCTTCGATGATCGTCAGGACACAGTTGGAAGCGGGATTCGTCGCTAAACACTATACGTCCCCAGCCAGCATCATTCCAACCTGATCGAGCCAAGCACACCTGTAATCTGACTCGACAGAGTGCTAGAGTGAGTGGCAAGTGGAGTAGTGGTCGGTACGAGCGTAGATTTCACTCTATCAGCCGCCTGTGAATGGTCATGGTGGACACTCGTGTGCAGGTCGCACGTCTGATGGTTGATAACGATGAATCAGGGACTGTGACAGACAACTAATCTGACAATCACTCTGTCCTGCCGATATGCTACAGCCCTAGGTCGACCGCTACCATCATGATGCTGAAATCTGCCATTGTCCACCCATTCTTGCCAGAATCTCTAATCGACACATCACTTCGACCCATATGACTAGCGATTCTACGATTTGCCCAACCTGCCTCTTTCAATTCAATAATACGACCTGTTTCAAACTCTGACAGTTGCTCGTAATGAGCTCAAATCTAACGGCAAGGCATTTTTTCAGTCGTTGTAAGGTATCCTAAATCGCAATGCAACAGAAAATTTGACCATCAGAATGAGAATCGCTTCTTATATACTCCTGCTGAGTGTGCAGTTCCGGTGTGCTGTAGCTCCCACTATTCATTCATTGGACTCCAAATTTTAATCATTTGCATGTCAGTCCAAATGTCTGTATAGTTACTAAATTTCATTACAATTGGGCAACTCCTTCTTGGTGCGTTTTTTTTTTCCCAATAGAGTGTATTTTTATTACCATAATTTTAACTATGATGTAACAGATTTCTAATTCACAAAATTGTGTGTACAAACTTTTAAAAAATTTTCAAAAACAAAAATTAATAATTCGTTACACACCTTTTTGCATTTAGAATACGGTCCTAAGGTGTGCTTTGATTTGAAAGATTTTGTGTACCTTAATTTGATATTTTTACCTCCTTCTTTTTTTTTTGTAATACTGTTAGCAAAGGTTTTTATGTTATTTTAACGAGGCTCATAATATTATACTTTTGAATAGATTTTTCCAACTGAGACCACAATTTTTTTTTTTTTTTTTTTTTTTTTGTAATGTAATCGAGAGATTGAGCGAGAGATCTGATATATAACATGAAAAGTCTGTTTGTTTCTCAGGCCTCGGTAGCCTAGTGGGCATGGACTCGCGGCCAGTGATTTTCGTCGATTCGTGGGTTCGATCCCTGAGGCCACTAAAGATCCGGGGGTGAAGAACGTTAAATCTCTGGAGGTTCAATGTCTTCCCGTTAGCATGGTGTGGAAGTTCGGAGTGGGAGCTCATGTGTCGGCCACTTCACTTGACTGAGGCTCAAAATTATGAGGTCCGTCGCTAATAGTCATCGTGTTTCGTCTAGTATGGAGTCAATAAAACCAATGAATCAATCGGCTTGTTTCTCCCTTTTATTTACAAAATTCCACACAAGAGAATGTATCATTCCAATTTTTTAGGATGCTAGGAGGATGTATGGAAAGAACTGGTAAGGGTACTCTCACTAAGAAATATATTTTTTCACGTTTATTCTGATGTTTTTCGACCCATCTGCGTTTTCCCCATTTTTCTGTTTTTTTCCAGCATATGCAACAACATTTTTTCAAACTTTTCCTGCTGATAAGATGCGCTTTTTAATAAGTTTTTAAAGCAATTTGAATTTTGGACATTGATTTAAAAGATAATTGAGTCACGTTAGTTTTTGTTTCAGACACAATCTATTATAATAATTGAATGTTTAATTGTTGATTTGTTGCTTCGTCATATAAATCATCAATACTCTTGATCAAACCACCCAAAAAATGTAGAGGATAATAAAATAGCTTAAAAAAAGTACTAGGGGGGAAATACATTTGAATGTGGGTGAGAGAGAGAAATTATCGATTCTTGAGTTCGAAAGTCTGTAAGCATCTGGGAATAATCAGTCCATTTTCGATTAAATTCCTTTATTGAGTTGAAATCAGTTTCTGGAAGTATTTTGAAGCTAAGTCGGGGAGGTGCGTATTACACGGCAAGAAGCAGCATGAAAAGACAACAAGAGAGAAGAGTGCGACGCGAACTGTTAGAACGAGTTTAATAACCCCAGAATGGGGTAGTCCTGAAATTCTGCTAATGAAGCAATTATATGAGGTTTGGGATATCAACACTCAACTCCCGACTTTGCAAAGCGAAGGGGACAGTTGCAGCTAAAAAGAGCATGACTGTTGGTTGGTAAATTTTGTTGGATGTTAAAATAGAATATGTTGAAAAGAGAAAGTAAGTTAAAAAGAATAAAGGAAAGTGATTACAAGGTTTTTTTTTTCGTCTCTCTCTCTCTCTCACGTGTGTGTGTGAGAGAAATGACACACACACACGTGTGTGTGTGTGTGTCATCTCTGTCATGCGTGTCACACGTGTGAGGGTGTAATTACACATACACACGTGTGTAATGATGTAATATAACCCATGAATAATTATGAAAAAAAATAATAAGTAAGGTATATGTTTCCATCAAATTTATTAAAAAGTAAATATTGTTTTTTCCTCGCGCACACAGAGGAATAGCCGCATCTACTAGTATATATTTAGTTTCCCAAACACATATGTCATTGTATAGCAGCTAATCTACCCAATACTACCCAACAGAAATTTTTGATTACTTTAATTTTAAAAACTAACCATCAATAAGGTCTCCTCTTTAGGAGATAATCTGAATCATTTTAAAAGGAATATAATTCATTTAATTCAATTAATTTTGAAATAAAACTAAAATTATTTGAAGGAATTCTAACAAAAAAAATCAACAGATTATTACCTATAAGTTACGTGCATCACAAATTTACGTATTTAAAATATTTCGTTTTCAAACAATTGCCAAATATAACTAATGAAATCGAGGAAAGCTAAAATTTACATACCATGCTCCCGAGCAAAATAACTGTTTTCTTGCATTAAAAACCTTTAATGTTGTACTAAAATTTTGTAATTTTAGCAATTACGCAGCTTAAACTATTGAATAATAATTACTGATGCGTATAAATTAATTATAAAAGTTGATACTTAAGGAATAATTCTGAGAACAAAATAATTAAAGCATAATGTACTATACACAAACTAACAAATTAATTCAGCTTCATAAAGTGTTAAATTCTTCGTTTCTTGATAATTATTTATTGCGATTTATTGAAATAAGTTTTGTAACTTATTAAATAAATCTAACAAAAAATTGCGATTAATATGAAACAAAATCTCAAAACTGTTAATGTCGCCAAACTAGTGGATAAAGAAACAAACTTGATTTATTGTAACATATTTTTAAACTTATTAGGTAAATCTAACCAAACAAAGTGATTAATATGAATCAAAATTCCAAAAATGTTTATGTCGCCAAACTATGAGATAAAGAAACAAACTTGATAGTCTTGATGTCACGGTTCACAAATTTCCTTTGCTTTCATTCAAAGGTTACGGTAGGAGAAAAGAGAGAGTAAAAAAAGTATCATTATAGAGCAAGTCTTCACAAATAAATAAAACAAGATTTGTTCTCTTATTTTTTTTTTAAAAAAAATACCACCTGTGTAAAGTTAGCTGCGTACTTTATAATACATACTTTTTCCTCCATCTTATATACGCATACTTTTGAAATACTTTTTATAGGAATAATACAGCCAATATTTAAAATCAAAGCTTAAAGATATTTTTTGAAAAAAAAAATTCTTTTTGGACAAAAATAAGTTTTCATGTAAGATATTATACACTTCCGCAAAAATCGAAAAATAATATACATTTCGGCGATTTTCATTGATTATTAGAGATTAAAATTCGAACCGGAAATGCCATTTTAAAGATAAATTTTTTCAACTTCATTTTGGGACCTCCTAACCGGAATGGAAGAACAACGGACTCGTAAAACTGAACGGTAGCGAGTTCGATTCTCATGCTACTAAGTCTATTGCGCAACGAAGCTAATGCACTTTTAATCTATCAGAACTCAAAATCTCTCACATTGGCGTAATGTTGATTGATTAGTTAGTTATAAAAGTCGCACTAGAAGCAACACGAGGGCTGTTGGCGATGAACCTCGTAATTTTGAGCCTCGGTCAAGTGACGAGGACAACGCTTGAGTTGACACCTTACTCTCCAAGCCTTTACACTACGACAACTGGAAGATTTTGAGTTTCGAAAGATTTAATGTACATCAGCCTCGCTACATCCTTTGGTGGAATCAGGGCTCAAACCCACAACTCTACTAAAACCACCCCGGCCACGAACTCGCAACCATGATCACTCAGCCACCACGGTCATCATGACATGAAAGTCATGAGAATAATATGCCGGTTCAGATGTCAACTTTCTTTCATGACGGGCCGCGGTAGTCTAGTGGTCAAGGTCGGGGACTAGCGACCGGCGGTTTTCGTTCAGTCGCGGGTTCGATCCTTGGCCGCCAAAGACCCGCCGTGTAGCCGGTGCTGATGCACGTTAAATCTGTTCGGGGCCTAAAGTCCTCCCGTTGGTGTGGTGTGGATGTTAGGAGAGGGGGGTGCCAGCTCAGGTGTCGTTCTCGTCACTTGACCGTGGTTCAAAATTACGAGGTCCGTCGCCAATAGCTCTCGTGTTGCTTCTAGTGCGACGCTAATTAAAACTAAACTAAACTAAATTCTTTCATGACCATGGTTCAGGATTATTGGTAGCCAATAGACCTCATGGTGCTTCTAGTGAGACTGAAATAAACAATCAATCAACCAACATCAATACAAGTTCGTATCGATAAAACATTCGTATTTATGATGAATAGTAAACCTTTCTGTTCACATGAAAAAATATTTGCAATTCATTTTAAGTCGCTTGAAAACAATAAATTGATTTACATTGAGAGTACCAATTATTGGGTATTGTTAGACAAGAAAGGAACAAATATAAAGTCATAAGAAAATTTAACAAAATAATACATCGAATAAAAAAATGGTTTGTTCGTATAAGCTCACAGTATTTCAATTTCGATGCATAGTTATAAAAAATTGTTAATTTGAAAAATTGCTTGCCCAAATCTTTAAAAAAAATATTAAGAAAGATGTTCCCTTAATGTTATTAAAATGTAAGTTATCCCCAAGATAAATTAACTTTGGAATAATATCAAATTGATTTTTGAATGTCTTTAAAGGGAAAGAAAGTACAATATTTTTTTTTCAACATTCATTCTAAAGCAAAAAATTTTAAGAGAAATTTTTACTGATGTGTATGTATATGAAATAGATAGCGCGCGAATTTGGAACATAGATAAAACATAAGCTATGAAATTCCTATTGAAGAAATACTACTAGAATCTTAATATTTAACAAAACTGTAGAACACACACACTACAATACACTACCAACTTCAGTTTCTTTGAAATGAATCGATTCGGGATAACAATAGGCTTGATTGATTGTTTATTAATGTCGTTCAATTATACAGGATTATGCAAATTGAATAATCCCATTTCCTAATTCTATATTTTCAAAAATAAACTACACAGAATGATTAGTAATACATAAATACAAAGGAAAACTGCGGGAGTTAAGTACAGTGAACAATCGATGGCCCTTGCTTTTTTTTTTCTTGAAGCTATTTCACAAAAACTGTCATAAAAGTTTTCACGGAACTACTTCTCAGTTGGATTGGTCGTAGCGGACCAGATGACTTGATGTTACACAGCTGGCGGCCCAAGTCACTTGATAGGGCTCCATGCGATTTTTCCCCTTCAGGATTTTGTTACGGATACAGTGTATGTGCCACAATGACCCATAAATCTATTTCAAATTAAACAATGGATTTATATGCCGGAATTTATATGCCGTCTTGACGATATACATGTAACTAAGGAAAGCTATATTGAACGCTTCTAAAAAAAACTTCCATATTTTTCTTTTGCATTCATATTTCCCTTAAAAGTATCATTCGGTGTCGTTTAAGTGGCTGCGGTAGCCTAGTGGTCAAGGTTCCGGATTCGTGGCTGACGGTTTTCGTTCAGTCGCGGGTTCGATCCTCGACCGCCAAAGACCCGCCGTGTAGCCGGGGCTGATGTACGTTAAATCTGTGGGGGGCCCAAAGTCCTCCCGATGGTGTGGTGTGGATGTTAGGAGAGGGGAGGTGCCAGCTCAGGTGTCATCCTCGTCACTTGATCGTGCTTCAAAATTACGAGGTTCGTCGCCAAAAGCCCTCGTGTTGCTTCTAGTGCGATGTTAATAAAAACTAAACAAAAAAAATCGGTGTCGTTTATTTATGAACGGACAGCATTTTGAAATTGAATGAATAATTTTGAATAATCCTGTATATGTATATAAAGAAGCGAAATGAAGGCTATGGTTATGTATCTCGCAATTTTCAACAATGGTCAAAGGTTCAACAAAAAGGAACCACGAGTTAAGAGAATGGGCTGGCACCCCATTCTTTTAACTTTTACACTACTCCAACGTGAGGGACAAATTTAGCGTTAGTTCCGCTACACGAAAATCTCCATGCCCCGTAAATCTTCAGCTGCAAATCCATTTCTTTACTACATATAAATGCGGTAAATATGAAAGCTGTATTAGAAATGTTCAAATATCAAGCCCCCTCAGAGCCAATCAATTTGTTCATATACATTGATACCGTTCTCAATTTTCTCGTGTTTGAAATGAAGCACTCATGATGAGCCAATAAAAGTGTTTTTATTTTCGTCTATTTCGCTTAATTTAAACGAACAAGAGCTAAATTGAGAACTTTACTTGTAGTAAGTCAGAAGAAGGCAGGTGTATAATTATATCGTTGCTGTTATTTTTTATTTTTTTTTCGGTCTTAATTACTTTCTGTGGAACTCATATCATAAAATTATTGTTGGAAATTTACATTTTCTTACAATTATTATGAATAAACAGTTTTTTTAAGTTGTAGAAGACGCATGCGTTCAATGAAATGTATTGACATTTTGTTACACTTATTAATATTTCGTTTTGAGGATATATATTGAACGGTGCTTAAAAATATTAAAGAAATTTTTTCAAAAATACTATGGCCTTTATTTGTTTATTCGAACAACAAAAATATAACTAAGTAGCAGTACACATATATAACATAAAGCTGAAAATATTACACAAAACATTTAACTTCAAATTTTGATTCAGTAGCATTTCTCCTTGAAATAGAATAATTAGTTTCTTAAAACGCGCTTCGCAAATTAGAACAAATCAATTGGAAACGCCAATAATGGGGGGGACTAAAAATTATTTAAAAAAAAATTCGCTTAGGATGTTTTAAACTTTTCATCATAATATGTCTGATTCACTTATTGTTAATTGCATTATCGAGAAATATTTGGCGCTGATGCAAGCGCCAAAACATCATTTTATTCCAGCAACCCTTGAATCATCTTCTGGAACATCTTCCAAACCACTTACATGTAACGGGAAGGGGGGGGATAAAGCAGTGGTATCGCACCACAAAGACACCACTGTTTTACCCGGTTCCACTCACAGAGAAGGAGGGGAAAGAGAGAGAGAGAAGGGAGATGAGGTACTCGGAAAAAAAAGGTATTCGCGTGACCGACGCGTGCCGGCTCACGTGTCGTTCGTCGCGCGTCGCATCTTTTTCCATCTTACACTTCATTTGATTTCTATTGTGCGTGACAGAGGATGTCATTCCGCATGACGACCCTCGCAGACTTGAGCGGCGAAGGCGAATTCCTTCAAGGGGGTATTATGAAGTTTGATTTGAGGTAATCATACGCGAAGTCTTACGAGTCGTCATTTGCTTTTTCAGCTAGTTACGAAATTCATTCTAATTTTACATGACATTAAGCTGAGAGATTATAAATCTAAATAAATATGAAATTCATGTTAAAATTTAACTATTAATTTTAAAATTTAACTGCTTGTTTAATAAATATTTTCGAAAAAATATATAAAATACAGAATTATCCAAAATGATACATCTGATTCAAAAATTCCATATTTTCAAAAATGAGCGATACATAATGATAACTCTGATTTTTTTTTTATTAAAGAATACTCCACTTGATGACGATTTTTATTGAATTTTCTTCGAAAATTATGTTCATTTGTTTGCGATTAAATAAGCTGAAAGTTCATCGCTTTCATAATCAAATTTAATTCTCAAACTTAATATCAGATCGACTGGATTTTTTTTAAGAAGCACTTATAAATTTATTTGACTACAATAACAATCGAAAAATTAGATTAAAATATTGTTCAAACTTTGCATGTGTAATGTATTTTTCTCTGAACTGTATTCATTAATTGTAAATATTTAGACTTAACTCGTACAATCGCAAAATCTCTCCTCAAAACCAATCAGGAATAAATATAGATTTATTAACCAAACGAAAAATATTTTATATGCGCATCATATCTCATTCTGAAAGTTCTAAGCTATTCTTACAAAATACAGTTACAAAAGCAGAAAATATAACAAATGATTTTCTTCAAACAAAAAAAATCATAATTTTATTTTAAAAAAAGATAAAATTAATTCACCAAAAAGTACTTCAAAAAAATAATCATTAATTGGAATTTACAGCGTTACTTGCTATTTGACAAATAAAATTTTGCGCGTGACGTCTAAAAGGAAAAAAATTAAACATATTTTCATCTTTCTTTAAGAAAAACTGTTTTTAATAATTCACGGGATTTAACTTTCAACAAAATTTATAATACTAATATGAATCATATTGTTTTCAAGTGTGCGATAAATTCTATAGTTTTGATAGTATAAGATATATTATTAAAAATTGGCCTCAAAATTAAAGAAGACTCAAGTAATTCTAAATATCTGACTGCTTAAAAAGTGTAAATTTTGTTTGGATACAAAATGGCAGCTATACTTAAGGTAAAATATTTTATGCTCCTTTATATTAATTAAGATCTGATAGATTACCGGTATTGTTAAGTTTAATGTTAGTTTTTATAAATACATAATATGTAAAACGGATTTATCTTCAATTTGATGAGTTGAATGTTAAACGCTGAATCGGAATAGCGCATTATTATGATTATAGTAATAACGACCGAGCCCAAAACACCCAAAAATGCAAATCAGAGCGATCAAAGTCTATTTGGCATCCGCGTACCTTGTGCTTTTATATATATCCAGAATTTTTTTTCCACTTCTTGTTCGTCTTGAGCCTTTTCTTGCCATATTTCACGCATCCCGATTGCCATGTTAGACCTAAATATAGCTGATATAAAGTTGGCGGAAGAAAAATGGAAATTTGGTGCCCAGTCATATGCTGCTTTTTGGCAGATTCGGTTTCGTTTTTTTTTGCAAAAAAAAAAAAAAGAGGCACCAACTAGTGCATCAGATTCGAGGATTTGAAACCTTTGAGGTTAGTTTTTATTTTGGTGGGGCCTGGCGCGCTTTAACTTTTTTTGGCGTAAAAAACAAAGAAACAAAGCGTCGAATTCCCTTTTATAGATTTTTAGGGTTATCAGAAACAAACCTGCATGGTAACCACATTGGCAATAAATCGCCAAAAAAAGTTAAAGCGCGCCAGGCCCCACCAAAATAAGAACTAACCTCACGAGGATTTTTCACAAGTTATTAAGTTGCACACAAATTGTTTACTGAAATTGGTGCTTTATTCACCAGATTCGATATTTCGCCTAATTTGGCAATTTTTGTACGTTTGTGGTAGCTTAGAATATTATTACTTCTGGCAGCATTTCATAGGAAGTATTTTTGACGATTCGAATTCGAATAAGCGGCAATATTGGATTTTAATCCAATTTAAATATTGGATTTTTAAAATTATTTACTCGTTCTAAACTTGGCAAGCAACATTAAATTGCCGAAATAAAAAATCGCAAACTTTTAATGTTTGTTTTTAAAACCTAATTTGGTTATTGGCATACACGAAATTTGGCACGAAAATCTTAATCTCAAAAAGAAAAAAAAAAATCCATTAATCTGTGTTTGACTGGATGTATTATATGTAAGATGTTATGATCAGGTTTGTTTTCGCCAAATTTAACAATTTTTAATACATTATCGCTTTCTTTATCATTATTTCTAATATCTCTTAAAATTATTATTTTATTCCATTTCCTCCCTAAATAACTCCCAATGTATAAGCATGTTCCCAGCGTTTAAAAACAATTGATTTTTAAAACAAAATGATTTTTTTTTTTTTAATTTTAATTTAGGTGCATATATACACTAGTGTCCAAATGTTAAGCATAATTCGTAAAATGCGAGTAAATACTGGTTAATTAATTCGAAATAACTCAGATGAAGAACAATATGATAAAGGTGAAAATTTGTCTTTATGCAAAACATTTAAGTCGACGTAAAACACCTACCTACATCAGAGCAGAGATAAACCTGGTCACTCGGCATAAGCAATTCAAACTGGTTTCGTACAATTCGTGTGCGAAACAACTTTGTAGACAATAGAAAATAACAAATGATGTCACAAAGACGACAATTGCACATGTTTGCGAAAAGAAGAACCACTGGAATTCTAGAATTCAGACGAACCGAAGTATCTGGAATTCTGAATCTGCCTCAGAATATGAGGTCAAGACTGTAGCAGAGATTTCAAAGTGAGGGAAATGTTAACTAATGACCAGATCGGCCAAGAATCACAACGGTTCACCAAGACCGATATTTGGTAATAACTACTTGACGTCAGAGGGACAGATGGGCCAGAGATGTAGGGTCAGCCCTCACAGCCACCACAGGAGTACGAGTTTTCAGTCAAACTGTTTACAGAAGACTTAGTCATGTTAGTCTCGATGCCAGCCGATCAGTAGTTCACATACCCCTCACATCTACATATAATCACGCTCGTTCAAAGTGGAGCTTAGAACATCAGTACTGGAGTATGGAACAGTTGGTTAACATGATGATGAGTAGTGAATATTGCTTTAGTCTGAACACAGATTTGACCGGGAATGACAGAATAGTCCCACTGTAGCTCATGCATGTTGTAAGAGGTGACTAAAATAAGTACCCAGCGTCTGGGGGTATAGCCCGGCACCCTGCCCCTGGGATTATATCAGGGGACCTCAGTGACTTGCTTTTTTCAGGTAAGTATGGGCATCATGACCCCGAGGCACCATAGTGATCTTTTTCTTTCCTATGGGGTTTACTGTCTTTGGTAAACATGGGTGACGCACCCCCTGCGTACCCTAGCGATCGTTCTCTATTTTCGACCCTCCTTCTTGTCAACCAATTTGTGTCTTTTCTTCCATTTTTTTTTCACGTCTGGACCACAGTTAAATCATTTTTGGCGCAACATAGCCATATCTGGCACTTGCGTCAATAAACTTTACCTTCTCACTTGACACTTTTTGTCGACTAATCTATTTCCATAGTTTTAACGTCTAGATCACAGATTTACCTGGTTTGGCGCAGTATGGCCATATCTGGCTCTTGCGCCAATAAACTTCACTATCACTCACTGAACACAGATTTTCAACGGTTAACGATATGGCAAGAACATGAACTCGTTTCATTCAGGAAGTATCAAGTAATGATATATCACGCTTTCTTTTAAGGGCAGTCATGGTGCAAGCATGTATCATGCTGGATGACCGAACAAACCTTCATATTTTTTAGCTAGGGTCTGTGAATGCTAAGAGATACAGACATTAAGTTCTAGAACCTTGTGCTCGCCTGTTTCGAGATGTGTCGATCCTGACTTCATATTTACAGATGACAACGTGCCTTGTCAGCATGCGAGCCTTATCGACGACTTCCTTGAAAAGGATAATATGCAATGCATGTCGTGGGCTGTTCTCTCAGCTGATCTGAATCCTGTCGCGTATGTCTGGGATATGCTAGGGAGGCAACTAGCAGCTCTTCCGTTCCAGAGCTAAAATTAGCTTTTTCGACGTTTGAAACTCTTTGAAACCACAATTCATGTACAATGTCATAGCAAGAATGACAAATAGTTGTGCAGCGTTACTGGCTGTTAGAGGTGATCCTACACTTTATTAAGCTGCTGCATCATTTTTTATTGCATTTGTTTTTCACTAAAGTGTACTTACACCTACTTTTCTTTCAAACTGCTTCCAAGTTGTTTTTCTTCTTATTATTATTTCTCAGCCGTTTAACACACGCATATGACGTTTCTCCCCATTCCATTTTAAATTTCCATCATTATTCACATAATTACCTATTATAATTAACTTTTGGACGCTAGTGTACAAGCTATATAAGTAAATTCTTGTCATAAATAGTTTTTCTGTTTATTTTCGAATTAGAATAGTTTGCAAGTAAAGCAGAGATACTTAAGGTTTTTTAAATTTTTTTCAATTTAAATCTGATGATAATTAGTACATATTTCTATCATTATTTAAGGATAATAATTTATCAAAGATATGCATTTTACTATTAGAAATACTTATCTTCAGTTTTTTTTAATCCATTTCTATCGCAACAATTATTGAATGAATGAATGAGTTATTCAAGTAATACATTCATTAAAACTGAATTATTTATTTGAGAATTTTATAAATATCTCTAGTAAAAAAAATTCAAATTGGCTATGACATATAATACGATTTTGCTGTGGCAACCTTATTTTAGAAAACCCAGATCAATGGAATGGTGGAAAATTTCTCCTTTGGTCACGTGTGCTCTCTGATTTTAATTTGCTATTTGTTATTTTTAAAGCATTACATTTTCTAGCTTGAGAAAAAAATGCATCCGTTTTCTTTTTTTCCCACCATTCCACCTTTTTTTTCCATGATATTCAGCTAAAGAGAAATGTGTGTGGTAAAATTATAGTGGTTTACAAATAATGATGAGTTTAGTTACGAATACGATTGAATATTTGATGTGCGTGTAAGAATAAGCAAGCATTCGGTGAGGGGGGGAAATAAATTATAGTTTCTTTTTTGGAATGCTGCAAGAGTGGAATAAACGAGGCATCGTGTGAGATGGTCTAAACGGAAAATATTTGGTTTCAAGAGTATAAATGAAGTAAGTTAACATACGCAAATATCTGAAAGTTGGCGTTTCCTTAAAATTTACCAATTCGGCTTCAAAAAGTAAATTTTAACACAGTGACACTTTTCTTTTCATGGGTCGCCAACCACATTATTCGTGAGCTTGCCTGACATTGGGAAGCATTCAGACATTCATTAGCATTCATTTCGCACTAAGAATTATACTAAATTCACATGCGAAAAAATAACACCGCATTATTTTTTTTTTTATCCAAAACAAATTTGAGTTAGTTTTGAGTTCAGTTTAGTTTTATTGACGTCGCACTAGAAGCATCACGAGGGCTTTTGGCGACGGACCTCGCAATTTTGGACATCGGTCAAGTGACGAGGACGTGAGCTGGTCAAGTGAACTGGCACCTCCTCTCCTAACTTCCACACCACGCCAACGGGAAGGCATTGGGCCCCGACAGATTTAACATGTATCAGCCCCTGCTGTACGGCGGGTCTTTAGTGGCCAAGGCTCGAACCCGTGACTCAACAAAAATCACCGGCACCGAGTCTGAAACCATGTCCCCTAGGCTACGGGACCACAAAACAAATTTGATCATTGAATATTACAATAACCTTTAATAAAGGTATTTACCTTCATTATCTGGCTGTCATACCTGAAAGAGCCGTTTTCGCTATCTTCAGCAATTAAAAATTTGCCCAATTAGATCAGGCGGAATAACTTTCAGATATCAAAGTTAAGTCATTCTTTTTCAACTTTAGTAAACCGATGGTTACACCTGAGATCCTATGCAATGAAAATTGGATTTTATTTCCTTCCTTTGCCCGAGCTTTGTTCTCTATTTTCTCTTTACAACGGAAAGAACTATTGTAATTTTATTTCCACGGGTTCCTTAGAATGATCAACTACATTTGACTTTTAATTTGTTTCTGGGGAGCCTGGGCCTTGGAAATGCTCTTACTTTATGCTAATTAATATTCATTTTTGTGGACTGGGATATAGATTGGGTAGATAATGGCTACCCAATATAAAGACTCGCAACTTTTGTTCTTTCATGCTCGCTACCAACGGTTAAAGCCTTTTATAACACGAATAAATAAAATAAAAAAAAAGAAAGAAAAACGTTAGCACATGTTAAAATGAAGTTTATAAAGCCAATTTCAATTTATTTATTTGTATTTATTAAGAAGCTTGAATTTATGGAATTTATAGTTTTTCAACAGATTTACAATAGCAGTTTTCTGCTATCAGTAAAATCAAGAAAAAGAAATTTAGGTTAAAAGGTATTTTATGTAGATTAGCAATTTTAGGGTGATTTTTAAGGTGTTGTTAAGCTATTTTAACTAATACATTAAGATTAAGCAAAAGAAAAATTGGCCAGAATATAACAGTTAGCGAACAAAAAAAATCGCTACATTTGGCAAGCACCCTTTTCTTTATTCTACCCTGAATATATCTTATGCAAACCTTTTAGTTTCTCACGGTTATCGTGTTACATATTTTCTGGAATTATATTTGAATATAATTTATTACGAATAACATTTCTTAACTTATTTAAATAAGTGAAATAAGGAATTCGATTCAACTTTTCGAAATCGAGTTTCTCAGTTATTACGAATGTAAACTTTTATCAAACTTCATTGATGATCTGTCCTAGAAAGTATATATATATATGTATATGTATGTATATATATGCATATGTATATATATATATATATGTATATGTATATATATGTGTGTGTGTGTATGTATATGTGTATATGTATATATATATATGTGTGTGTGTATATATATATGTATATATATATATATATATATATATATATGT
>BMAW01055817.1:392593-403445 GCA_019974015.1 Nephila pilipes
TATATATGTATATATATATTTATATATATATATATATATATATATATATATATATATATATATATATATATATATATATATATATATATATATATATATATATGTATGTATATAAGTGTGTGTGTGTGTGTTGTAGACTTGACTTCTTAGTATAAAATCTAGCCTTGTTATATTTTACTTAAGAATCCTTTTTAAACAAATTACAATTGTGAAAAAAAAAAGATAATTTTTCCTTCCTTCTGTTTGTAAGAAAATACTAGGGTAAAATCCTATTTTAATCCACGCTTTTGGGGAAGGATTATCCGTTGAGTCATAGCTTCGAGTTCTGATGCCACTAAAGAGCCTCTGTGTTGCTGGCTGATGCACGTTAAATCTATTGAGACTCGAAATCCTTTCTTGGACGTGGAGGGAAAATTTTGAAAAGGAGATTCTTGCTCAGGGGTCGTCCTCGTTACATGACCAAGATACAAACTTATGAGGTCAGCCGCCAACATCCCTCATGTCGCATCTAGGTCTGACGTTAATAAATAATCAAACAATCAAAATTGTCGATGGAATACAAAAATGGCGCCCAATCGTGTCAAAAGTGCGTTTTCATGAGTCAGGAACTATTATCTAATAGATTTGCATAATTAAAAGGGTCGCCAATTCAACAAATCTGGCTCAATGCTTTGCGGCATTTTATTTTCCTTCCTGAAGGTGCAATCTAACACAGTATAGAAAATCTAATAAAAAAAAAACTTGTTAACAGAGCATGCGCAATCATTACATCATAAGAAAATTTTGTTTCTCATTTCCAATGTCTCCAAATCCGTTTCAATAATCGCTAAGGCCGCTGTAGCTCTTAATTATCTATTTTAAAATGTTTTTATGTATTTCACTTGGTGTGTGTCATCAAATTTTCGATCGTTAATTTAACCAACTTCCCATCAAGCTAGAGCTCTGAAACTTTGGAAAGCGTTCTTACTCGCCTAACAATGCGATATTTAGATATTTGCGACATGTTTTAACTAATATTTCAATAATTCTTTTTAATAATGCCATTTACCCCAACCACTTGGCGCGATTTCAAAAATTGCCAAACTTGGCGAAACTTTTTTTTGGCTAAACAATATTTAGACATTTGCGGCAAGTCTTAAATAACATTTCAATAATTTTTTTAATAAATTTTGCAACCATATAAGAAAGTTATTTTTAAAAACGTTGGTTTTTATCTCGAATTATTCGTAATACTTTATACGTATACTGATTTATTTTAATCATCTTTCTTGATTTCATCCACAGATTTATTTACCACTACTCTGTGCATTTGTTATGATAACTACGTTCTCACCACTTGAGGTACTTGGACAAGATGAACCACCACCAGACGCCGCACCACCTCCAGACGCCGCACCACCTGCAGACGCTGCACCACCACCGCACGCCACAACACCTGCAGATGCTACGACACCTTCAAAAGCTTCTCTTCAAAGATTTACACCATATGAACTTCTTTTTAAAATAATGACTTTATTTTTGACTGTTTTGCTTATTAAGATTTAAAACTTGTTCTGCTTTATTTCCAAGTTCAGCAAAATATCAATATCAGTGCTAACATTTTATGCAACTGAATCATAAATTAATGTAACATACATTATGTAAAAATTCTTTCTAATAATGCTTTAAAAATATGTTACAAATGTTTTTATTTGTGATACTTCAAAATTATTATTATCGGACGATATCTTCTCTTTTATTTTTTATCTGTATTTCATATTGTCTGTTGTATTTCAAAATTTAAACGTTATCACGTTTGATTAAAGCTTTGTTTTGAATATGTCTATAAATTTAGCATATGGCTACCAATATTTGCAGTAAGTAAGCAATTTTTTAACCTGGGGTATATGGTGTAACATGAGACATGTTTAAACTAATTAAGGGATGTTTTTTTTAGTTCAGTGTTTATTAACGTTGCACTAGAAGCATCACGAGGGCTATTGGCGACGGATCTCGTAATTTTGAACCTCGGTCAAGTGACGAGGACGATACCTGAGCTGGCACCCACTTTCTTAACTAATTAAGGGATAATTACAAGAACTCGTAACTTATATTTGCTTAGTTGAAAAGAATAGCTCAGAAACTCGTATCAACAAAACTATTAGAACATACAGTACACATTTTTAAAATAAATAAATATTAAATCACAAACATATCTTACGAAAGCTGTATTTCTTTTGTTTCTAAAAAATTTTTTACAAACAACTTATCTCTGCAAAAAGTTAAAAATATGGAACAGCTTCATTACTAATCAATTATCCTCCTATGTCCAAAATTAATGAAATATTATTCATAATTTTTAAATATTTTTAATAAACACTTCCAAAATATTTATTCAGAAAAAAAAACCCAGCTAAGTGTCGTCCTCGTCACTTGACCGAGGTTCAAAATTACGAGGTCCGTCGCCAATAGCTCTAGTGTTGCTTCTAGTGCGAAGTTAATAAAACCAACCAACTAATGTCATGTTTATATCAAATTGTTCATTAGAAATCTAAAGCTTACAAGCATCATTAATACTTGATAAAATTTGATATCAACAAAACATTTTGAAGAGCACGTTTCACTTTTTGTTTGGTCACAATTAACACACGTTATTAAAACGTTTTATGTATTTCACTTGGTGTGTGTGTGTGTGTGTCATCAAATTTTCGAACGTTAATTTAACCAACTTCCCATAAATCTAGAGCTCTGAAACTATGAGAATCGTTCTTACTCGCCTAACAATGCAACATTTAGACATTTGCGACAAGTTTTAACTAATATTTTCTTTAATAATGCAGTTTAACCCAACCACTTGACGCGATTTCAAAAATTGGCACCAAAATTGGGGATTTTTTTTTTTTTTTTTTTGGCTGATCGTTAAATCCGTAAAACAGACCGGGGTAGCCACATTTGGCAAAATACTGCCAAATAATTTCTGTCGCCGGTTGGGCTAAATTGCGTTCCAACCATTTAATTTACCGGATGAATTTTAATTAATTTTAAATTAATTTAAAATAATTTAATTTTAATTAGTTTTAACATTTTTATGTGTTTCACTTGGTGTGTGTCTGTCTGTGCGTGTATCAGTGTGTCATCAAATTTTCTATCATTAATTTAACCAACTTCCCATCAAGCTAGAGCTCTGAAATTTTGGGAACCATTCTTACTTGCCTAACAATGCAATATTTAGATATTTGCGACCAGTTTCAACTAATATTTCAATAATTTTCTTTAATAAACTTTGCTACCATATAAAAACGTTGTTTTTAAAAACGTTGGTTTTTATCTCGAATTTTTTTTATTTATATGTAAATCTATTCTTAGCAAAACAAGATTTTAAAGATGCATTTGAACGAGAGTTACATAGAGAATTCGTAAGCAAATTTACAAAAGTTTTCTATATTGTAGTTTGGTATATCAAGGACATCTTCAGTTTTATCTTCAATAGTAGTGCTCAGAACATTTGTATTCCGTAGTCTCATATAAGTGTCTGCGGTTTATAAGAAGACGGGTCACGCGTTGGAATAGGATGTGTTATCGACCTGATGATCGGCTTTGTCATAGTTTAATGTCAAAGCAATGTGAAGAATACCAATAAACTAAATTTGCAGTTATTTGGTATGAAAGATGTTTGCAGTACGATATACGTCGGGTCATCCAGTTCAATGGAGGTAAATGGGGCTGTAAAATTATGACAAAGATCTGAGAGCATTGGTTTCAGATATACAACCTTGCTCTCTGACGGTGATTCTGAGGGACACTTAGAATTAAAGGAATAAATAGATATGGAAGTGAGGTTGAAGTTATATAAAAATAAAGAAGAATGCATCAACCAAGTAAATAAAAGGTAGGAAACAGCTTTGAAGCAGTCAGTGAAAGATTGGAAGATAAAAAGTTTAACTTTGGAAGGAAAGAAGCACAGTACTTTGGAAGAAAAGACTAAAAAATACACTAACTAGGTACTATATTAATACAATACGCAAAAATAAAGGTTCTTAAGGAACCATGAAAACAACAGTACATGCTATGCTATTTCATTGATTTTTTGTTTCTTGAAGGGAGGGGTTTGGATTATTTTCAAAGTTATTATTAAATTTGGTAGTGATATGATTAATGTAATCTTATAGTTTTATTATACTAAGGGAGTTTCTTAAGTCTTCATTTCTCATGAATTATCTAGCTTTTCCTATTGTACGAATTATATTGTTTTGTAGGATTTAAATTATGTTATGGCGTATCTGAGCAGGTTGCTTCCAGATTGGGCAGGCATAGGTAAAGATGGGTCGCAGAAGTTGTGTATAGATTAGCAATTTGTATTTAGTAGATAGTAGTGAACTCCGACAGATTAGGGGGATAAATTTTTTCGCGGCAAGTCGGAATTTCTCATGGATATGTGTGATATGTTGTTCAAAAATGAATTTATTATCAAAAATGACTCCAAGGTATTTGGCAGTGTGAGACCATGGGATTTGTTTCTTGTCAATGAAAATGTTAGGTTTGATAACACTGAGTGCTTTTGTAAAGAAGACGGCCTCCGTTTTTGAAACTTTCCTACCAGTCAATAATGGCACATGGAAAGAAGCCAGGTTCTCATAAAGATTAGATAAGAATTCCAAGCAATGTGGAATATATGCCCCAGATCTTGCCGATTTAGCGACGATTAGCATCTACTGAACTGTTGAGCAGGCGTGACATAGGTTTGACCAGGGCCTGCTATCTGGGGTGTGCAGCGGATGTAAACATTATTATGGTAGATCTATAAATTATGACAATCCCTCAAAATAATTCTTGATTATGCGAATGGTTATTTTTTGATTCGTGGAACTCCCAAGTATCCTCACCTAAACTGAATTTTTTAGCCAAGCATGTGAGCAGAACTCTTAAATGTACTAGTTATATTAAGCATCGAAAAAGAAATTGCGAAAAATTGTAATTCTTCTGAAGTAATAAATGTATTAGCAAAAACAAAATCACGCATTAAATAAACATACATTAGTAATATATGTTCGTGTTTGCAATTTTTTTTTTTACTTTACAAAAAATTTTGGGCTCCAAATGGTTTCTTGCATCCACGCTCATTTATAGAGAAGGAAAACGCTGGGTTTGACACAAACTTCCAATGAAGTTTTACATTCAATGATTCGGAACAAATGCTTGAGAGAGATAAAGCTGCTTCTAGGAATCGTGCAATGAATGCGGTGGTGTGTGTAATATCTGAGTTTATAACATTGGAACATTAAAACTCTAGAAACATTTCAAGATGTTAAGGGGACTTAGTACCTTTCGAAATCAAAAGAAGAATATTTTGACAAACTTTTTTCGATTCTTCATTAATCAACAATTTTTTGCTCATTTCAATATGAAACTTTGCCAGTTTGTGTAATAAAGTACATAGTTTAAAATATTGGGTCAAATTTTGCTATTAATATATTTTCTTAAACGATATGAAATATGCGTACAAAAATTTAAAAAATAAATTAGCTTACCTTACGTTACCCAGAAGATAACAATTGAAAGATGTACAGTAGAACCATAATTCTTATACCAAATTAAAGCTAAATAATGACCTTATTCTGTAAACTTCAATTTTTAAATTTATCTTACATTAAAAAAATTGAAAAATTAAAAAAAGTTATCAAGTTTGTATTCAGTAACTTTTTTTTTTTCATGTATCATGTTATAAAATAAAATCGAATAATCCCATTAACAAAATTGAGGTTCACAGAATAAAGATCTACAAGCACAACACTTATGTAAAATTTTGAAGCTCTACATGCAAAACATTTTTTTTTTAATCCTGTGGGAAAATGTGAAAATAAGAAACTGAGAAAAAGAGGTTTGTTTACAGTGCATTACAAAGAACAAGCCACTTTAGACATTTATATTTTTTGTTACACAGGGCGTAATAATTGTCGGGTTTTGACGCGGTTTGCTTTAAAATGTTCCTAACATTCAACACTATTTTTTAAAAACAAATTTGAAAAATCGAATTTTTGAAGTTGCAAAGGTACTAAGTCCCCTTCCAACAAGGTCATCATCAAGACATAGCTAATTTCACTAATTATAATAGAGAACATGTTTTGGAAGTAAAAAAAATTAGTGCATCATTATAGACACACTACAAAAATTGTGTCGACCTAAATTACGCTAACTTAAAACAGGAAAAACTAGGTGTTATGTGCATAGCTGGTTACCTTTAATTTTTACAACGTTTTTCTGAATTTCACTTGGTGTGTGTGTGTGTGTCATCAAATTTTCGATCGTTAATTTAACCAACTTCCCATCAAGCTAGAGCTTTGAAATTTTGGGAATCGTTCGTACTCGCCTAACAATGCAATATTTAGACATTTGCGATAAGTTTTAATTAATATTTTCTTTAATAATGCAGTTTAGCCCAATCACTTGGCGCGATTTCAAAAATTTGCACCAAACTTGGCTGGGTTTTTTTTTTTCTTTTTTTGTTCTTCCATCCATTTAATTTACCGGATGAATTAATTAATTTTAGTTAGTTTTCACGTTTTTATGTAATTCACTTGGTGTGTGTCTGTCTGTGTGTATATCACTGGTCATCCAGTTTTCTATCGTTAATTTAACCAACTTCCCATCAAGCTAGAGCTCTGAAATTTTGGGAACTGTTCTTACTTGCCTAACAATGCAATATTTAGATATTTGCGTCCAGTTTTAACTAATATTTCAATAATTTTTTTAATAAACTTTGCCGCCATATAAAAACGTTGTTTTTAAAAACGTTGGTTTTTAATTCGAATTATTTAATTTGTGTCATAACTATTTTGTATAAGTATGTTTGAGTATAAAATAAGTATATTGTTTAAATATATTGTATTCATACAGTAATAATTTGAAGTTATGCTGAAGAATCTATCGTTGTCGTAACCATTGATAAGGATAATGTAAAAAAAACACATATTTCCATTAAGTAAAAAATATTTTCAATAATGTTTTAAAGCATTTCGCAAAGTTAGGAAAAACAATATACTAAAAAACTAAAATTCCACAAGTAATATTTGTTTTTGTTTTGTACCTTTACAACTTTAAATGCCTTTTTCATGCATGTTTATTTTTGTAGACATGTTTTCTATTCCCCGAGGCATTTTTTTTTCTATTCAAAATAGAGTCTTGAAATTTTTTGTAGTTACTTTCATGTATATGTATTATACAAATGAGAATGAATGTTGGTCTGAGAACTCTAATTATTTTTTTAAAAAAAGTATATCAAACTTTATTAGTTGAATTTTAAAAGTTAAGCTTGCAAAAGTTTTTTTTTAGGTTTAGACTACAAAAATAGTTATTAAAATTCGACAAAGTGTCAGAGTTTCAATTCGATATTAATTTTTGTTTCTAATGATATCCAAGAAACATTAATCACTTTAAATAATTTAAGGAAATTAAGAATTGAGTAATTTATTACAATTTTAAAGAACTTCAAAGACTTTGATATTTTTTTAAAATTTAAAAACTGGCTTGGCAACTTTTTTTTCTTAACCAATTTAATAACATAATCTGAAATCTAGCATTGATTATTTTTAATATTACTGTTCATCCCCCAAAAACTTTTTAAAAAAGGCATATTGTAGCCTTTTAATCATAAAAAAATAAAACTACGTTTCAACGAAGAAAAACAATGTATTAGATTACAAGTAAACCAAACTTTAAAAGCCAATTCCAATCGTTAAAAATAGCTTAAATTGGCATGCATAACCAAGAATGTAATTACGAATAAAGGCAAGTACTGTTTTAAACCATTAAAATATTAATACCTCAGCTGAGTTTTCCTCTTTTATTATTAACTTGTCAATAAATGCAGTTCATCATTTCAGTTGTCTGCGGTTTCTAAGAAAATTATCAACCTCATTTCTTAAAAACTTTATTTCATCTTCTGAATGAAATAACATGAATAAATAAACATATTGATTTGTTTTAAGAGTTCAAAAAATAATTTTAAAATAACGTCATATTTATAAACAGTTTCGCTTTCATACAGCTTAACAAATTTCTGTATTTAGAATAAATCCTACTTATCCAACAAAATATTGAAATGTCGATGATTTCATGTCAATGATTATATCAATTACTCACAGTAACATTGAAAATAGCGCACCAAGAAGGGAGCTTCAGGTTGAAATGAAATTTAAATCACAGAATGATACAGATGAGAATTTCACTTGATTCCAAGAAATCAAAACAAACAAATACAGTGTGTACAGTTAGACATACAGTGCAACATCAATAACCTTCACGATTCGGCATTTAGTTGATTCGACGTTAACTGTTTTATTGGGGCAGATGGGACCACAAATCTTGAACAGCTATCTCCAAATCAAGTATAGAGTGATAAGGTGGATTTGTCGTTTCAGCTGTTCCCTCAAATGTTCGATAATTGATAAGTCCGAGGAGCGAGCCGGCCATGGAAGAGACTGAAAGTAAAAGAGTAGAAGTCTTGAGCTACTCGGACTGTATGCGGACGCGCATAATGTTGTAGAAAAGTTGCTCCTGGAAGACAATTTAGGAAAGATCCCACGTGGAATAGGTCTCACATGGGGTCGAAGAATGTTATCAACATAACTCAGGCCCGTTAAAGTTCCACGAACCGCGATTAGAGTTGACCGGTTGTCATAAGCTATGGCTCCCTAGATCCTTACGTCGGCTGTGCGGGCAGTGTGTCTCGCGATTGCGTGAGTGGAATTGTACCGTCGTCAGGAAACTCCTCAACCATACGTTGTTATCATCTGTCCTCCAAACGAACCGGGATTCATCGATCAGCACCACGTCTTGCCATCTGTGACATTTCACATCGCTCCGACTTACCACCACTGTAGACGGAATTGCCGAAATTTTGGTGTTAAAGGCAGAACACGAAAGAGCCCTTACAGGCAGATTCACTTAACAAGGCTTCTAGAAAAAGTTTGTGAATCAATTTGAAATCCTACATCTGATTGTATTGTGGAATGGATCAATGTAGGATCTACGCAAGACCCTCCGATCATCTCACCTCGACGTCTTCCTGATCACTCCAGACCCGGTTCTCCGCACGAGGTTACCATCTCGTGTCCACAACTCCCATGTTCTGACGACACTTTCCGAACGATGGACCTGGCAAGCAACACGGCGCGTCAACCACTCTGCAGTTTTCATGTCGATGATCAGCCCCCTCTCAAATTCACTTTATTGTGCGAAATGTTTTCTCCCTAATTTTTCGCTTACTAAAGTCCACTTGCAGTCGAAATGTGATCGTTTCGCTTATGAATCTTCCACTATGTACCGATTTATATAGGACCCACTTCCGGATTGCGCCACCACCGCAGGATGTGTTCATGTGCATTAGCTCTAAACTTGGATCCTTTTCATGTTGGACATATTAAATTATTTTGCGAAGTTTCACGATTGTAACTCATTTCCTTCTAGGCGCGTGATTTTAAATGCTCCTGAGTATATATAAAGCATTTCAGCATAGCATCTGTTTAAATATACCACAAAACTAGCTTAGAAGCAAGCAAACACGGGTTTCAAAATACGATACCTACAGTATTTCTAAGAACTCATCATAAAAAATAAATACAAATGACATGTGTACGAGTATATCGTACATAAAATGTTAATGTATTGTACATATATTTATACGTAAGTAAATTGTTCTTAAAGTTTTTTTTGTAAAATATTTTAAACTTTTCGTCATGTACATTGGTACTACGAAATTTTTAAAACGTTTTTCTGAATTTCACTTGGTGTGTGTGTCATCAAATTTTCGATCGTTAATTTAACCAACTTCCCATCAAGCTAGAGCTTTGAAATTTTGGGAATCGTTCGTACTCGCCTAACAATGCAATATTTAGACATTTGCGACAAGTTTTAACTAATATTTTCTTTAATAATGCAGTTTAGCCCAAACACTTGGCGCGATTTCAAAAATTGGAACCAAACTTGGCGGTTTTTGTCTGAGCGTTAAATCCGTGAAACGGAACAGGGTAGCCACATTTCGCAAAATACTGCTAAATAATTCTTGTCGCCAAGGGTGGTTGGGTTAAACTGCATTCCAACCATTAATTTACCGGATTAATTAATTAATTTTAGTTAGTTTTTACGTTTTTATGTATTTCACCTGGCGTGTGTCTGTCTGTGTGCGTATCAGTGTGTCATCAAATTTTCTATCATTAATTTAACCAACTTCCCATCAAGTTAGAGCTCTGAAATTTTGGGAACCGTTCTTACTTGCCTAACAATGCAATATTTAGATATTTGCGACAAGTTTTAACTAATCTTTCTTTAATAATGCAGTTTAGCTCAACAACTTGGGCGATTTCAAAAACTGCCAAACTTGGCGTGTTTTTTTTTTTTTTTGGCTGAATGTTAAATCCACGAAGCGGACCAGAGTAGCCACATTTGGCAAAATACCGCCAAATAATTCCTGTCATCAAGAGTGGTTGGACTTAACTGCATTCCAACCATTTAATTTACCGGATGAATTAATTAATTTTAATGTTTTTATCAGTGTGACATCACATTTTCTATCAATAATTTAACTAACTTCCCATCAAGCTTTAGCTCTGAAATTTCGGGAACCGTTCTTACTTGCCTAACAAAGCAATATTTACATATTTGAGACCAGTTTTAACTAATATTTCAATAATTTTCTTTAATAAACTTTGCCATCATATAAAAACGTTGTTTTTAAAAACGTTGGTTTTTATCTCGAATTATATATAATGTTTTTGTATAAAAAATATCAAAAATCATTTAAACGCTTAGAAGAGAAAACACTCAATTCCCTTCCAATTTTTTTTTTTTTTTTTTTTTTTTTTTTTTTTTTTTTTTT
>BMAW01055817.1:410414-425363 GCA_019974015.1 Nephila pilipes
TTCTATCATTAATTTAACCAACTTCCCATCAAGCTAGAGCTCTGAAATTTTGGGAACCATTCTTACTTGCCTAACAATGCAATATTTAGATATTTGCGACCAGTTTTAACTAATATTTCAATAAACTTTAACACCATATAAAAACATTGTTTTTAAAAATGTTGGTTTTTATCTCGAGTTATTTAGCATTACAATAACGTATCTCTTTAATACGTTAAACTTATCCGCTAGGATACTCTATAGTAATATTACGATTTTTAAAGTAAAACTTTTTGTGCGAAGTATTTTTGTTGCCAAGTTTAGCTATATATATGGAGTTCAATTATTGCTCTTCATTGAATTCGCAATTCCAAATAATATTTTGCACTTATTTTCTAATTGCATTGCCCAAGAATAGCTCCATGATTATTACAACATTTTTTAAATTTATTGATCGCAGTGAGAATGCCCAAAAATATTTATATGTACTTCAAAAGAACGTTAATTTAAAATAGCCTCTAAGATATTTCATTTACTAGAAAAGTGAAAACAAACTCTTCAGATGCAGTCAAAATCTGAAAGGAATAGTTTCCATGAATTCTCTGGAAAATAAGAAAAGAAATATGGAAGCAAATCTTATATTTCAGTGTGTATTGAAATTCAGCATAATCTCGAAGCAGTTACTTAATAATAATTAATTAGAAATGAAATTATTGCACAAGAATATCAACGATTTCTCTCTATATATGATAGAAACGATCTCTGTATGATTTTTTTTAGCATGGAATTCTAATTTTACCTTATATTTGTAGGTAACATTCGATAACAGTCTATGTTTTGGAAACCCTGAGTGAAAAATAGTAAACAAAGCAGTCGAAAACTATTAACTGAACTGAAAAGGAATTTTGTAATCACTAAAGAAGGGATTAAAAATTTTCTTTTAAATCAATAAATCAAAGTTTAAAAACTTTGTAATGTACCCCTTCCTTTCGTTATATAACATCTGATTGATCAAAGTAAGCAATCAATAAAACAGTTCCTCATTAATAATTTTTATTGAATTTTATTAAATTCTTATAATGATCCAAAAAAAATCAACATAGAGGAGTGATAACAAACTCGCTTCTGAAACTAAAGATTATATATATAAATTTAACTTATCTTATCTCA
Source organism: Nephila pilipes (assembly GCA_019974015.1). NCBI lineage: Eukaryota > Metazoa > Arthropoda > Arachnida > Araneae > Nephilidae > Nephila > Nephila pilipes. The sequence goes on from BMAW01055817.1 coordinate 411,564, forward strand.
GTAACAATAAAACTGAATCCGAATCAAGAACAATACTTATTTATTGGGTTCGAGTCAGTAAAACTACTCAACAACCTTTTTGCAACTGGATTGAAGTTAAGTTTTTCTTCAGTATTTCTTCGTATAAGTACTGAAATAACCTTTAAAAATGTTGTAACACGTAACTTTATAAAGATATTTTAAAAATATTATTTCAAGATATACGTTATCCATATTTTTTCCCATTTTTCTTTCACAGCAAAACAACAAAGGAAGGAATAAGTATACAAGCTTCAATTTTTATTTCGACGTCGGTGATAACTAATATGAGAAACTTCATATTAGTTATCACCAGATAGCCGGAAAGTATAATGCTAGGTAAAATAAACGATCAACTGAGCAGTATAAGTACATGTTAAATTATGTATAGTGTCATCATTTATTTTTTTTCTCTCGTTTCATCATTCTTCCTTCTTAGATGATTAATACTGTTACGAAAAAATTGTCCGGTATGTGTAGGTGAACAGTCTGACAAGCAGAATACTAGAAAAATAGTAATTTATTCTTTAAATATTAATAAAACATTAAGCACAGACGACAACAAGATCGTACTTGCACAAATTTGTAGTACTAAATAAACAGCAATCCACAGTTTTAAACAAAATCACGCAATTTGCAAAGCAAGCACGATCATCGCTTTCACTCCGAAAGATAAATAGTTGACGGGATCACACTGGAGCACCTGAGCGTATTCCGAAAGACTAATTAACTCCCGATCAGCGGCTCTGTCTATTTATACCTTGAAGACCAGATGTGATATCACATAGTAAGTTCTCTAATGTCTCGGTCCTATTCTGGAAATTTCTCGACGAAACTAGAAAATTCGTGATGCCAATTTTTGTCGCCAAACTCGCCAAATTTGTCGCCGTCGCTGTTTTGTCGCCAAGGCCGGAATTCCTGCTTTTCCCCTTGGCGTCCAGAGAGCCTGTGAACGTCTCTTAGCAATCATACGATCAGTAACGTTTCATATTTATAACAATACTGTTGGGATTAGAGAACCTTTGAAGTGAGTACAGATATAGTAATCTAATGGCATTCACAAAACAATTTGGTTGCATAAGCCAACAAAATAAATTTTGCTATATGTGTGACAAATTTACTCCAAAAGCATAAAGAAAGCCAATTACAAAAAAAAATTAGTTAAAAAGGCATATAAACTTTACTTAGATTGTGTTCTTGGTGTTATGAATAAAAATGAGTACCTCATATTTCGTGCATAACCTGTACAACTGCGCTTATTAAAAGGGCAAAAGGAAATCGCAAAAATATGCCATTTGCTGATTCAATGGTTTGGCGCTAGTAAAAGGATCATATTAAAGACTGTTATTTTTGTCTAATTGATATTACAGGGTATATTCAAGTTAAACGAAACGTAAGATCAAATATCCCTTTGCACTTAGTTAAACCTGTGCCTCATTGGGAAAGTGTACTTGTTACAGGGAATAGACGAGAGTGAAAGAAAAAATTAATAACATATTGAAGTGTATATTCCTGAATCTCATGTCATGTCACCTCACATCTGATAGAACAGAAGGAATTGAATGATTTGGACCGTCATTTGAAATTTATTATCAGGTTCTAGGCTGCTACAATGAAATCTACTAGCTCAAAATGCAAAGATTTCCATGTTTAAAATAAGAAATAGGACTGTATCAGACTTTTTTTAATAAAAAATTCAATGTGTTTCTCCACAGAATTGAATTGTTTGATTGGCTAGGTATTGAGCATAATCGCAAAGATCGCCGAATTTTCTCAAATTCCTCTAAAACTAGTCTGAAAGCAACACTACTGCTTGAAGAAAAAATATCTTCTCAATGATCTTACGAATGTGGGATGGTGCTTCCTTACGGTGGTTCTCTTGTAGAAGAAAAGAAACATATACATAGATATCATCAGTCAGAAAATGAAGCTTAAATAAGGACCCCTTAGCCTTGGCACCAGATTTAGCGACAATTTTAGTGATTTGGAGAGAAATTTAGCGACTTTGGTCGAATAATTGGAAATATCTCGAATGTGCCCGATTCTCGACGAAATATAGATTGGAAAGAAAGTTACTAACTTTTCGTGAATTTTCGGTGTGATTTTAAGTCCGGTCTGAAGAAGTATATATACGCCGAGAGTCTGAAGGTCAGAGGATCAGTCTGTCTGTGGAATGTGCTTTGAAGACCAATCGGGGAAACGAAAGGAAACAACCAAGCAGATCTGCCGAGGATAGTTGAGCCAAGTAAATCTGCTGGAGATTCGACCTGAATATGTCGGAGTCTTTCTTTGAAGTCTGTGTTGCAGAGATCAATTAGAAAATTAACTGAAAGCTTTCGGTACTTCGAGTGAAGCGTGCTAGGTGAATTTCCAGGTAAGCAGCGTGTATCTGTCGAGAATTGTCAGAGCCTAACCTAGAAGAGTATGCTATGGACTGCGGAGCTAGTCCATAGCAAGAACTAGTAAGTTGGTGAGCTGAACATTGCTGTTATAACTGTGACTGTTCTTAATAGTGTGTTTTGTTCTGTATCTATATCACTAAATTGGGCAAGTACTGTGTATCTGTTTGTACTGTTATTGTCCAATATGTGCTACGTGTGTGTTGTCCTGAACACTTACGAATAAAGCGTCATTTGTCGTTATCCTCCGAGTTGAACTTGATTTCACTCCTGCACGTCCAAGAAATTTTTCGAAACAATATCTTTGGCTCATGCAATGGACATGCCCAAAACTTATTAAAACATGACTTTCCTGCTTGAAGAAGTCAAACATAAAGATCGTGTGTGGTACACTTGCTGGTATTAAAGTTGTTGCTCTGCTGACTGGTTTATAGGATGGTTTTACAGAATTAACTGCATTTCGTGTTTATGGAACAGACGAGACCCCCACCCCCCAAAAAAAAACAAAAAAAAAAGGATTGGTATATGAGGAAATCATATGTGATTAGAGAGGAAAATGTGCGAAAGGATCTAGAGTTAGCTGCTAGGTCATTCGGACTATTTCTTATGGATTTTTGGGTAACAGAAGAAATGAAGATTATGTTCCTGAATTAATTTATTTATTTGGCAACTACAAAAACATGTGGTGCGGAATGTTATAAAAATTTCACTTTCAGCTTTCATACGTAAACTTCTTTCCCAAACCAAAGAAACGGCAAACGATGAACAGGGTGAACGCTTTCATCATGATATCCTTATCATGGAGCATCGTTACCAAGGGCCCTGGGACCCTGCAGTGATGAACGTTTGTTGATGATCCCTCTTCAGGGAAACTAGGGAGATATCATACAAAAGGAAAACTTCAACACCCTTTTTGCTTAATAAAATTTATTTTAGGCTTTGTGTTCATTAAAATTGTTGATTTTGAGCCCTGTCATTTTTTTTTCTTCTGCTTTGGGGCTGTGACGGTATCCTGTTACCAATCACGTCTGTCATCTTGAAATTTAATCACTAGAAATAAATTTCAACTTAAATTCAAGTACTTACCAAGTAAAAAAAAAGTAAATTATATCTGAATTATACGTTTATTTAATCTTCTAATAAGGGAGTGCTCTCAACCAGTTTGCAATCTTTATCCGCAAGATCTAACAAGTTCTATGACTTGTAGAAGAACACGCTTACCAGAACAAGAATGTGAGAACGTCTTACAATTACTCTGACAGCGTTAAGTTATCTCACCAAATCCACTACTCATGCCGAGAAAACAACCGCACGCACACACCAACACTCTTCTGAATACCACATAACATTAATTCATTTCAATTCAATTTTCGGTCGCATTTTTCAACTTGATTAAATCAATTCACTCCACTTCGAAGCTTACTTAATTTACATCTGTTCCATTTGATTGGAAAGAATTGATTTATTGATTGATTCAATTTTTAGCGTCGCACTAGAAGCAACACGAAAGCTATTGTGTCGGACCTCGCAATTTTGTACCTTGATCAAGCGATGAGAACGACACTTGAGCGGGCATCCCTTCTCCTAACTTCCACACCATGTTGAATGGGAAAAAACCGGGAACTTAAATTTAAAGTTAGAAAGAAAACTCAGAAATTAGTTGAAGGGAAATAATTTACGAATAATACATGTTACTAGATGTTTTACTGTTACCAAGTAAGTAGTGTTATAATCTGTTTATAAATATATTTTATTGTGTATATCTAGAAAATAAGAAATGATAGAGAAAAACTGATTCTTCCTATTGAATTCAGCACCCCGAAATTAGCCAATTACACACATTTAATAACCAGATGCAAAACAAACAAACAAAAAAAAAACTTTAAATAGTATTATCAGCTTTCCGACGATACCTTTAGTTTATTGCACCAACGTCGTGCGCACTGCAATTTCGCTATTTATCTCTATCTCCTTTCAGAAGTGATTCTCAAATCACATAATGTCATTAAATAGTCAAAAAAAAATTAGCTGAAAGGGAGAAACGAGTGAAAAAGCTTTGCAACTTATACAGTTTTAAGGACTCTATACACATTTGGAGAAAATTTTTTGAAATACATTGATATTTGCTATCAAAATATTTTTTAATGCTAAAATATAATCTGAAACTATGAAAAACACATTTAATAATCTGCTTTTAATTTTAAAAAGTTGGAGTGGAAAACATGGTGAAAATAATACATAAATTGATTATCAGAATAACGCTCATAACTCAAAAGTAAACAAAAACATCATTATTCTGTAAATTTTATCTTATTCATCAAAACATCTTTTGGGGTTGGTACTACTTTCATAATGAAAATCATATAACTACAATTTTTATTGTGTTTCGAGTCAAATAACAATGAAAAATCAAGAAAAAGCTTTAACAATACATGATTTACACCTTTGTTTTAAAAACATATCAATTTTACAACCATGAAAGTAGTAGGGGTTCTTAAAAACTATATAAGGAAAATACTTGAAAAATTTAAACTAATTTGGTTCATAACTTTTTCTGATATCTACGTTTCCATATGTGAATATGTCGAGAAAACTCATTTCGAGAAAAATCAAAAACAAACTTTCAAATGCAATTTAAAATTAGCTATCGAGTAAAATTCAAATCCCTGTAATTTCTCTAAATAAGCTATAAGCAAAATTCAAACACTATTAGGAAGAAAAAAGTTTAAATTTTAAACTGACATTAAAATTAGAAAATCGAAAATTCTGACAAAAATGACGTTTTAAAGGTACTTAAGAGTTGATATGTACAAGGAAGAAACAAACAAATTAAATCAGAACTACTCACCCTCAATGTGTAACAATTGTATTTGTACTCTCACTGTGAGATACATTTAAATTGAATGTTTTGCTTTTAAGTATGTTTGTTTTCAACATCTTAAATATTATATACTATTCTTAATTGACTTGGTTGCGGAAAATCTCCAACCAAATTTATTTCACTTTGAACATGATACTGATTTTACCCCCCTTTCATGTAATTTTATCAATCTACATTTTATTCTCTACGCAGAGGTTGAATTTTAAATTTTTAAACTATTATTAAAAATTAAATCGTTGTCTTGAGTTTAAAACAATATATCCCATGAGTAGTCAGTGCCAAAAATTTCATTACAACCATCCAGAACTATTCACAATCATACTACTATTTAGAAAACAGTTTCTTAAGTTGATGAACTCTTACAAAAACAGGAGGCAGAGGGCTTGTAATTAACTAAATATACAATTGTAAGTCCAACTTCAAATAATATTTATACAAGTGCTAAAAATAGATTTTAATTTCCAACAAACTAGTAACATATGTTTTTTCCAGCATACAAAGGAGAAAAATTGAATTTAAGCATTCATTTATTGTCTTCTCATTGCCTCTTTCTTCTCGTCAAGAACGCGGAATGTCAAAACCTTCATAACAATTCCACAAGAACACATTTGCGTGGATGAAAGGAATTATGTGATATCGATATAAACTAAAATTCTACAATGTGCATTCTATTTCTTTATACGTGTTTTCCAAGATAACTAAAACGAAATTTTATTCTTGATCCATAAGCAAAGAGTAATAAAAAAAAAACATGCCGGAGAGAAAACGACAATGATATAGTTTATGTCAGCATATATGCACTTTCTCGTAGTCTTAATATACAATACCTTAATGTGTGTAATAAGTAATAAGATCAAAGTATATATTTCAAATTGAAACATTTAAAATTCTTTTACGCCGTCTTGGGTTTTTCCTAATCTTTCTTTCTGTCTTTTACACGTTCATATAAATGATGTCATTTCAGTTCTAATCCTTTCCTGGCATTCGATCTCGGCTGAAATCATCTGCACCTTAATTGTTTTGCCGAGTCAAACGTTTGACTGTTTAACAAATTAATCTTTCCGACTGGAAGGGGAAAAAAGATAAGAAATAAAAAAAAATAGAAATTTGGTCTTCCCACTCCTTCCTGTGGCCTTGCTGGCTAGAGGTGAATCTAGAATTTATTTATTTGAGGTAGAGCGATGCATTTTTTTTTTTTTTTTTTTTTTTTTTTTTTGTGCCAGCATTTTAGACAGGACAGGGAAAAATGAGAAACGGAAACTGGTTTAGGAAACCTTTCTTTTTTAAATACTTTTTGATAATAACTTTGGAAAAAAAAAAGGAAACTTGCTTAAGTTTTGTGATATATTGAAAGAGAAACAGAGGAATTTAACTTGATTTAAAAGGAGCTCTTAAAAATTTCAAGAAAATGTAAGTGCGATCTGCCAAACAAATGTTAAGTGATATGTATAATTTTTATTCAGTTTTTCATATATTTTCTAAATTCTGATATTATCATAAAAAAGTTCCTTAAATAGTTTCATAGATACAAAACATAAATTATAAGACTCTTTATTAAGATTTTAGTGCAATTTTCTAAATTTCCCGGAGTGAATTTTGTGTTTTTTTTTTAATTAAGCACAGTTGTGTGTTTGTAATCACACAACTATCATTACATTAAAAATTTGTGGCATTTATACATTAGGCAATATATAAAAGATTTTTCATGAGTCTATAAAAATTTTAAGTGATTAAATACGAAGAAGTGATTCAAAACCTTTTGTGAGGTTATTTTTTGGTAAAAATTCGAATCTTTTTTATAGATTTTAATAAAATTAGTTTAAAATTCCTGCAAAGCTTTTAAGTTCTTCGGAATTTAAAATTTTGAAGTCAATCGTACCAACAAAATGTGAAACTAAAACCTATTTTAAAATTATATAATTATTAGCAATAGTACATCTAAAACCTTTATTTTGAAAAAAAGTAATTATTTCGTTACTGCAAAGCAATTTTTATCAATGATTTAATTTGAATCAATAATTGAAAGTATATGAAAGTTATGTAAAATAAACAGTACCCGCTTCTTTTTTTAAATACAAAAGTGACTTTTATAAATATTGAGAGAATTATTGAATCTCACAATAAAGTCAAATTAAAATGGATGGTAGTTATTTGCATATTTGGTATCCTTGAAAGGGTTACAAGAGTTCTGCAGACTTTATAAATAACTGCGTCGTAACCAAAACTTCTTAAGCATATTTTTCTAAATGTAAAATAAATTAGTTATATTAATGACATTATTAAAAGGTTTTTTTTTCTTTTAACATTGTAACGTTATAGGCCTGCGTAATTTTCTCTAAACCTTGGGAATTCCTTAAAAAGTAAACTGCATAAAATAAAAATTCGACCCAACTAAATGAAACAAGATCTACGCAAATCTTATGAACTGAAGAAATGAAATGAAACAAAAGAAGGATACGTCTGTGTAATTGAAACAAAATTGAATATAAAAGAAATTGGAAGTTAGCGGTTAGAGGATAGTCGTTAATAGGGAGCAGTCATAGTTGATGTGTGTGAACTTGCATCTATTGCTGACGGATTGCTTAGAAGAGCCTTTCTAATCCAAAAGACTTTGTGGGACACTTTGGAAATGCATATTATTCTAACGGGCAGCACTATATGTGTATGGAATTCGATTTATACCCTTTTAAACATTTGCTCTTTTAACACCAATTCAAATTCCCTCGTTAAAAACTACTACTGCTTTCTCTTTTCGAGTCGCATAAAACGAATTATCCTCCCGATCTCCATTAGAGAAATCAAGAACATTCTGCAATAAATTAAGGGAAACTATATTTTATTCAACTGAATGTATCGGTACGAAAAAAATGTTTTTAAAAACTTTCCTGCAGTTATCTTGAGAAGCGACACTTGTGGTAATTTATTAGCGATTAAACAACACCGAGCAATCAGTCTGTCTGGTACCATTCACTTCTGTGTCAAATGTATTAGGCCTACTGCAGACAGACTGGCTGTTACTATTTCGCATGATCCAAGAGTTGCAGTCCCTCCTCGCGTCTAGCAATGCACTTCATCGTTCTTTAGTAGATTTTCTGATTAGGTATACATTGTGTATCGCCTAATCAAGCAACACGGGTCTCGCGCATTTTAAAATGAGCTTAACTGTGTGGTTGTTAATCAATAAAAATGTAGAAAAAAGAATTGTGACGATAGTTGAGTCAAAATGTACTGACACATTCCTATAGTAAATGAAAATGACACGAATGGGTCTTATAGTGGAACGTTCCTGGACACTTTTGCGTACAACAAAAGTTTAAATATTTGTTCAGGAGACCAAAGTCCGTGGTCCACGGGATAACAACGAACGGGCTACATGCGGCCCGTGGGCCACAGGTTGGACAAGCTTGGTTTAGAAGAATCTTTTAGAATGAGCGGGGTTTGATATATCTATTCGAACCACCAGTGTTAGTGATTAAATCTTCTTGGACCGAATAAGTGGGTAAGAGATCTATTTGATTATTATTCAATTCCAGATTGCTGGCAAGTTGAGGACTAACAGACAAAGAGAGAGAGAGAGAGAGAGAAAATATTTCATATACATAATTTGGTAAAAAAATAGATGATTTGGGCTTAAATTTGACTGTTTCTTCTATTGAGTGTGAATTTCTAATACTTTGATTTTCACATGAGAATTATAGAACTTTAAATAATGTTTGTCGAGTTAAATGACTGGGAAGCGTTACAAACAATCCTCTAATCTCTCATTTCGTGTCAATACCTCCCTAAAAAGAAATTATTTTTAAATTTCATGTTCTTAGTCTAGTTAAGAACATTTATGTTACAATATGGAACATTATGATAGTTTTCGTGAATGTATTGAATATCTCGACTTTTTATTACTTTCTTATCCAATGCGAGATAATATATATATATATATATATATATATATATATATATATATATATATATATATATATATATATATATATATATATAAATTTCTACTTGGACTGAGTAGTTACAGTTTTGTTATTTGAAAAATTGCCTATAGAGCGTGTACATAAATTAATAGTGTTGTTTTAAACGGCAATAGCGTTTCGGTGTAAAACATTGTGGAGAAATGAACAAAGTGAAAGTCTCCAATGTTTTTACTTGTTCTGTACGACTTGGATGTGTTCTTTCGTCACCCTGCAGACGGGCTCAGTCTCTTCCCTTGCAAGAGAGAAAACATCCGGCTGTGTACCTTTCTTTGAAATCAAGAGTGTCAAACTTATTTCCAGTCATGGGCCGATTTCTAACTAATTAAAGTCACATGGGCTCCTTTATATGTCGTTGTAATGATATTTCTTTCCTTAGTTCGCCTGTGTAGCGGGATTGTTGTCCTTTGTTATTTGATTGGTATCACTTAGGGGGGCCGCGGTAGCCTAGTGGTCAAGGTCGTGGAGTCGCGACTGGCGGTTTTCGTTCAGTCGCGGGTTCAATCCTTGACCACCAAAGACCCGCCGTGTAGCCGGGGCTGATGCACGTTAAATCTGTTCGGGGCCCAAAGTCCTCCCGTTGGCGTAGCGTGGTGTGGATGTTTGGAGAGGGGGGTGCCAGCTCAGGTGTCGTCCTCGTCACTTGACCGTGGTTCAAAATTACGAGGTCCGTCGCCAATAGCCCTCGTGACGTTAAAAGAAACTAAACTAAACTAATCACAGTACTTAGATTATAAGTAATGTTTTACTTTATATTATTCTTTGGTATACTAATAACACACGTAAACTATGTTATGCCGCAGCAAATTATACTCCAATTTCCACTTTTCTTGGAAATACCAATGTTTGTTATCATTATGTTTCGTTTAGTTTTATTAATATGTTACTTCAATGGAAATATATTTAATACAAGGACCTAAAATAGACAAATAACATCACTGAAACAATATATATATATATACATATAATTTGTCAAATAAAAATCAAAATATTCATTTCTTGAGCATTAACTTAACAAACAGAAAATAATTACACAGATCGTAATGTAAAGAAAAGAATTTTTCTTGTTCTCTGAAAAAGTAATATTAAATATTGAGCATGAAGAACAAGGCAGTAGAAGACTAAAGGCAAGAGGTAAATATTTTTTAACAATCTGCTGCTAAATAATTAACTGCCATTGAAATCATCCATAATACCTAATAGCTTGGTATAGTCCATTGTGACTTTAAGTGCAGTCATTCGGAAGATGGCGTCAACGGTATAGTGTCTAATGCAAAGTAACCACCATTACATCCTAAATTAAGATAGGACTTATCAGATAACTTGTTATAAATTGAAATATCAGTGTATATATATATCGACGAGCCTAACGAAACGGAGGAGCCGATGATTTTTCGTGAGGAGAATCCTGTACAAAATCTTAACTCTATGTTAATTTGCTCTGAGTCTTCCGCAAATAAACAGTTCTCAATTCTCAGAATGACAGGTCTCAAATAATGACACTCCACGACAAATAAACACTCTAAAGCTGTTCATTAGTACAAATATGTTTTATTTAATACAATAGTATAATAAGCACATACTTAGGGTTATTCACCCCGCGGGAAACTCGCAAACAGGCCGCATGCTTCATCTCCTTCTTTCTGAAGTGTGTCGTAAAAACAACAACAAACCACATCCCTTATATTCTCGCGTTTACAAAGAACCCTCTACAGTAAGGTTATAACAAAAGAAACTCTTGTATACTGCCCACGGGGAAACAGAAGCCACGAAATTGTTAGAGCAGACGATAACACACCTGAATCAGTTTTCCAATATTATGCCAACTGTCGAGACGATGCTGTACGGTTTGTCACTGACACTCTGATTGGTTGTCTATCACCTGTCGCTGACATAACCTTTCTTCGTCAACTGCCAGATTTTTGACTCACATAACTTACTTGAGACAAATACCCGTATCACTGTCGTGGCAGAGTTCCCCATACGAGCTGTGACTGCTCAGTAAGAAAAATAATCTTCTCGAAAGTCGTAACTTAATGATATTGCATCCTGTGTCGTCGCCAAGGCACAATGATTTCTCGTGAAACATATATGGCTGGTAGGCATAGGTTGAGTGCCTTGTTAGAGTTCTTAAGCCTCCTGGCTTTTGATCTCAAGTTGACAGTTTTTGAAAGTGAATGGTTTCGACTTGTTATTTGTCCAGAAACTTAAAACTGGAAAATGAAAACAGTATTCGTGCCTCTTAATTAAGAATTAAAATTTAAAAAATAAAAGAATAATACATGAAAGTTTATTATTTCTGTGTAATAAGTACTGATGCAAAAACAGTCACGACAGAACCGGAACTGACCGCTGTTTTATTTTTCAGTGAAACGAAACATCCTCAAAGTTGTCAAGTGGTTTACTGATCGAAAATGGCTAACGAATAGGAGTATTAAGTGTCAGGAATTTTCAGCGGGGTCAGTCAATCAGGAAGCAGCGTATTCCGTTGGTGAAAATCCCCAGATGAAAAATTTTTAGAAGTCGCAGACTAAAGTGTTGAATCAAGAGTTTGTCTGTATTTTTATTAGTCGTTAAAGTCCCTTCCCATTTCTATTGCAGGAATTATTAATCAAGAAAGTATAGTAGATTTTTGAAGGAGAATTCACGTTTTTAAACAATCAAGCATAAAAAAGAAGATGTAAGAGAATTTTAAAGAAGAATATATCTGGATTCAAATTGATACAAAATTTTAAATTATTTCTATTACTCTGTCTCGATAGTTTCGAGATTTGCAGATAATTTTCTGATTCCTTCAAAGTGAGATAATTGATATTTTCTTATATTTTCGTTTTTCATATGCCATCGAGGTTCCAGAATTTGTTTTAAAATTGAATTTTGAGATTTATCAAGAGAATTGATGTGGGTTTTTTGCTGCATATCCCCAGATTGGACAGGCATTATGTAAGGACTATTACAACAACAGACTGTTTTGAGTATCCCATCACAGTTCTCTATTTATGTGGCGAAATCAGTAGCTTAGAGGGTGCTGCTCAGCCCACTCAAGCGTGATGACTGCAATTTTTATAATTAAGTTGAATCTAATCTCTCTCTCTCTCTCTCTCTCTCTCTCTCTATATATATATATATATAAAGAGAGAGAGAGAGAGAATATAGTTTAGTTATTATATAGATATATATACAACCTCTGACAATAAAATTTGGTGAATAGTCCTGTAACATTATCTTAGATGAAATATTAACGAAAGTTACCTTACTGTCCTTCGAAATAGTCACCTCCCATAACTATGCACCCTTGAGATTTGCTATACGTATCCTGGAAACTTTGCAAGAAGTCTTCTTTTGGGATGTAGTTCAAAAGACTCGTCACGTTTCGTTGGATGTCAGGAATATCGTCAAATCTCTTTCCTTTCAAAGCGAGTTTGAGTAGTGGGAATAGGAAAAAGTCTGAAGGATTGAGATCTGGCGAGTATGGTAGATGTTCAACTTGCACCCCCCCCCCTATTTTGCCAGGAATTGTTTGCCGATGTGGGCTGTGTGAGGGCGAGCATTATCATGAACAAAAAACCATGAACCTTATTATGTGCACTGGGGTTGTACCCTGCCTAGACGTTTCATGAAATGGGTCAAAATTTCAATGTACCTTGCAGCATTCAGCGTCGTTCCCTTAGGTAGAAATTCCTTGTAGATAATGCCTTGATTATCAAAAAAGGTGGTGAGCATCGTTTTTATACATGATTTTTCTGCTCTGACCTTTTTCCGACGAGGTGATGAAGGAGAACGCCATTCCATGCTTTGCAGTTTCGTTTCAGAGTCGCACCTGAGACATCAGGACTCCTCCTCAGTGACAATACAGTTGATCCTCAGTGACAATATAGAAATTTGATGTCGCATCAGCCAACAAAATCCTGTGAAGCCTCTAAACGTGCCTGCTTCTGTACGTCAGTTAAGTTATGTGACACAAAACGACAACACGTTTTTCTCATCCCTAAATTTTGGGTAACGATTTGTCGCACGGATTCGTGTTAATCTGCAGTTCATCAGTCATCATGTGCACAGTTAATCGATGATCTTTCGTGAGTAATTTCTTCACTTTCTCAATGTTTTCGTCACTGACGGAAATCACCGGTCTTCCGCTACGGGGGTTGTCAGAAACACTTTTCCGGCCTTCTCGAAAACGGCGAACCACTCGTACACACACTTCATGGACAGTACTTGATCTTCATAAACACGTACCAGCATCGCATGAGTTTCTTTTGGTATCTTGCCAAACTTAAAACAAAACTTTAAATTGATCTTTTGTTCATTCATTTTCCTGTTCTCAGTTAAGAACCAACGCACTAAACAAGCACTTAGTAAAACATGTCTTACACGGAACACAAACGACGCTCTACGGAACAACGGTGGGGGCAGATGGTCAACACTTGCAGCTACGCAGGTGCAGCATTTTGTTTCGCCAGTTTGCCAGATCGGCCGTTCTGACTTCATTCACCGAACTTTATTGTCAGAGGTTGTATATATATAT